>CAUYQG010046072.1:0-102970 GCA_963574415.1 Tarsius wallacei
AGGCCAGGAGTTTGAGACCAGCCTGGGCAACACAGTGAGACCTTGTCTCTTTACCTGGTTGCCTACCTTCTATTGTTTCTATCAATTTTACAAATTTTCCATGAAAACCAATAACGATAATAACAAATTACAATATGTCATTAATAATAGTAATGATCATTATTGCATTTCTGAAATGACCCTCATTCCTTTGAGTAACTAAGGTCTCTAGGTCGATTTTGAAGGGGACAGAAGAGGGAAGGGGAGGCTAGCGGGATAAAAACTTTCTAAAATAAAAAAATTAGCTGGGCATGGTGGCACTTGCCTGGAGTCCCAGCTACCTGGGAGGCTGAGACGGAAAGATCCCCTGAGCCAAGGAGGACGAGACTACAGTAGGCCATGATTGTGCCACTGCACTGCAGCCCGGGGGACAGAGTGAGACCTCAACTCAAAAAAAGCAAAGAAAGGGGCACATATGGAAACCGGGAGTCTGGAAATGGACCTCTTTGAAGGCATGCACGCGACCTCCAAGAGCAAGAGTTGTGCACTGAAGGTGTTGCCTTCACCTCCGCCTCTTGGCAGTCTGCAGTCTCTAGCAAGCTCTTAGAAAGTAAGGCAGCGTTGACCTTCAATGCATACCTCGCAGGAAGTGGTGATGATTCGATCTGGAGTGCTCTTTCCTCCAGCAAAGCTGAATGAGCCACATGGGGCTTGACACAGGGCAGCTGTTGCAGGTACCATCCTTTGGATGAGTCAAAAGATGAACAGCATTTCATTTCTTTGCAAAGAATCTGCCTAACTCCTTATGAATAATAGGGTCACAGTTCAGGAATTGAGATAATTAAGAAAGTAAGGTGAAACCTCCTATCTCTGGCATATTTGAAGAGTGAGTCAAAGTATCTTCAAGATAATTAAAACTTATAACTTCAAGGCCATGAAGTTAGAAAAATAAGTTTATTTATTTTTTGAGTTTGGGGTCTCTGTTTGTCAACCAGGCTGGAGTGTAGTGAGGTGCAGTGGCTTGATCACAGCTTGCTGCAACCTCAAACTCCTGGGCTCAGGCAGTCCATCTGCCTCAGCATCCTGATTAGCTGGGATGACAGGTGTGCCTCCCCTGTCCAGCTAATTTTATTTATTTATTTTTAATTTTAATTTATTTTTAAATTTTTATTTATTGGTGTTTTTGTGGTGCCCAGGCTGGTCACAAACTCCTGGCCTCATGAACTCCTCCCGTCTTGGCCTCCCAAAGTGCTGGGATTACAGGTGTGAGCCACTGTGCCTGGCCAAGTTTAATATTTTTGATACAATGTTATCTGATATGAATACCATTCCCTGTTATCTTCTTAAACAAAGACTACGGAACTTAAATTCTACTTTTCTTAATCCCTCAGAGTTGTGAGTGTTGAAACGTAGGCAGTCCCAGACAGTGAGCCGGGCACCACTGGTGAAGCAAAGTGGTGGGGCACATGCACCATTGGAGCATGGTAGGGTGGAGGGAGAGGCCATGGAAAGAGGGATGCAGAGCCCATGACATCTAGCTCAGAGCTGTGTCAGAGCTGACTGAAGGAACAGGCAAGAAGCCAGCCTGCGTCACTAACCCAGATTCGAGGAGCTCTGCCCCGGGGGGTTGTCATTCAAGGATGAAGCTTGCCGAGTGTGGGCTTGAGACTGCCGTGCCTTCCTTGCTGCCCTTTTAACTGTGTCTGTGTCTTCCCATGAACACTTTCTTCTTCTGCATTGCAAGTTTTAAGTAGAATTGTCTTTGCCACCCCAGGGTCCTTGGAAGCCACTGACCTAATGCTCCAGTCACAGCTCCGAACGCAGTGTGTGGTGGCACCTGGGAGGCCTTCAGTGAATGTGCAGCCCCTTCATTTGGCCCAGAACAGTACAAGGCCCCATCAGTCATCAATAGAAGCCTCTGGTAGACTGGAGAGAGCAAAAGCATTCTTTGCTTCGGGATCGAGCCCTGAGTGCTGTAGACATAGAAACTGCCTCCACAAGGCCATGAAGAGGGCCTTGCTGCCCACATCCAGCCAGCACAGAAGGCTTCTTCTTTTACACTCGGGGTTGGGGGGGGTGGAATCCCACACATGCTGTTGCCTTTCTCAATTCTTTAAAGAAGACATTGGGAAGAGGAAGTCACTTTCCTACTTAAACATCTATCAGACAATTAGACTTTTATTCCACCAAGAATTAGGGAACTGTTTCAAAGCATAGCTCTTATTATGTAATTTAGAAAAAACAATAACCAAAACAAGCCCTCAGCCTTCTCTTAGAATTGTCTTTCTAAGGACAATTCTGTCATTTTGGATGAGTTTATGCTGCTCAAGAATGAGGGTGGATGTGTATTTTGTTCCGGTGGGGCGGGGCAGGGGATGTCCAGTCACAGTTTACCCATTGTGGCACAGTAAGCCCTCTCAAGTGGGGGGGACACCTGTTTTCCCCCCTACTTTAGAGAGACACTGGGCCGTACCATGGCATCCTACCTATCAAGAATCATGCAGATATGTGCAAGTGTCTCTACGGAGCATACCCATAAATTAAGAAACTTCCCTTTGGCTCTGTAATTAATGGTTGCCATCATCTCTGCTTCAAAAACCAACTCACCCAATCACCTGTCAGCCTCTCAACCCTCCCATAATATTGATCTCCCCATTCCACACAGAATTGCTAGATCCCTAAGACACAAAATTTCAAGTCTCCCAAATCAGGTCTTTCTAGTGTAATTTTCATCTTCAGTGGTACCTTTGAGGGGACGGCTTGGGAGCTTCACACACTATAATGTTCAGAGCCTCTCCCCGACTAAAGCCACTTCAAAGAAGCACAGTACGCCAAGTAAAAAGAGTGTTCTAGCTATGCAAGCACAGATTCAGGAAAAGTTTCTTAGTCTCCTTCTGCAACCATGTTACCAACCCTAAACCAGGCCTACTAGAAGATGCTGGGGTTGTTGATCACTGTCCCATATAAAGGAGATAGGTTTCTCACCTCTAATCAGAGTTGGAGATTCACTGAGTTCCCATCTCAGGGTGCAACAGTCTATTCCTGTTCTGTTCATCATCCATTCTGCACCCACTTATGGCTCTGCCTCCTGAAGCAAGATAAGTTCTGCCAGGTCTGCTCCCCCATGGATAGACCAGCATTGCTAGACAAGAGTTGACACCCCAGGTCTTGGTTTCCAGTTGTTCTTTTAAAACTGGGAGATTCTGCCCAATCCACTATAAGGAGTCTTGTGCTGACCTGGGTGTTTGTGTTCCTCCAAAATTCATGCATTGAAATCTAATTCCCAATGTGCTGGTGTTAAGAGGTGGGACCTCTGGGAAGTGACTGGGTCATGAGGGCTGAGCCCTTCTACATGGGATTAGTGCCCTTAGGAAAGAGGGCTGAGAGAGCCTGTTGTTTCTTTCTGCCATGCGAGGACACATAGAAGAGGAGAGTGAGCCCTCACCAGATAACAAATCTACTAGTGCTTTGATCTTAGACTTCCCAGCCTCCAGAGCTGTGAGCAATACGTTTCTTTTATGAATAGATTATCCAGTCTAAGGTATTTTGTTACAGCAGTTCATATGGACGATGACAAGCCCCTTCCAGTAGCCATTTAGTTTATGACAATGTTTGTTGCCTCTGGACAGATAGACAGGAGATATTTTTAATCCACAGTAGGCAGGTAAATTTATAGTACATCATGATTGCACAGGAACTACAACTGTAGTTATTGTCTTCTGTTCTGCTTTAGTTCCTTAGACTTTTTTAAAGCTGTAAAAAACATCTAAAATATTGCACTATGATATACTTGTCCTGATGATATGTTGTACAAACAGTAAAGCTCAAAATGTACCCATTAATTTATGTTTTCAGGATTACACATTTTATATCGGCCGCCTTTTTTCAAATTGGAATAATTTTGAAAATAAAGTGGAGTGTCAGGTTTAAACTGAACTGGCCCAGGCAAACCCAGATGGCAACCCTGCCTATGAGGAGAAAGTCTTAATGCTTTCTGATGAGCAAGTGAAGTCATACCAGTTACATATGAAATTTTGTATAGTCAATCCTCATTATTCATGGATTTTGTTTTTGAAGATTTACCTAGTAGCTAAAATTTATCTGTAAACCCCAAATTAATATTCATGACACTTTGGTGTGGTGGTTATTCACAAGCATATGTGGAAATTTTTAGTTGCCCAATGTGCAAATTCCCAGCTAAGATTCTCATACTATAAACAACAGCAATAAAAATAAAATATGGGCAAAGGATCTGAACAGATATTTTTAAAAATAAGACATAAAAATGGCCAATAGATATATGAAAAGGAGCTCACCATCACTAATCATCAGAGAAATACAAGTCAAAACTTCTCACATTTTAGGATGGCTATTAACAAAAAGACAAGATACAAGAGTTGGTCAGGGTACAGAGAAAAGGCACCCTTGTACACTGTTGGTGGTGGGAATATAAGTTGGTACAGTCATTACCAAAAACCATATGAAGTTTCTTTTAAAAATTTGAACTAGAACTACCATATGACCCAGCAATCCACCTTCTAGATATATGCCCTCTAAAAATTAAATTAGCACCATGCAGATATGTTCATTGCAACATTAATCACAATAGTCAAACATAGAAATAACCTAAGTGTCTGTCACTGGATGAATTGCTAAAGAAATTGTATGGTGTGTGTGTATATATATATACACATATATGCATATATATATACACACTATATGTATACGAATTGTATATATGTGTATATATATACTCTATAGATACATATATACATACACCACACATACACATACACACACACACACACACACACACATATACATACACACAAGTCAGTCATACAAAAGAAGGAAATTCTGCCATTTGTGACACCATGGATGAAAATTGAGGGCTTTGTGGTAAGTGAAATCACTCAGACAAAGAACGACAACTTCTGCATGATCTCACTTATTCATGGAATCAAAAGTACTCATAGAACTCATAGAATGGAATGGTGGTTACTGGGGAAGAGGGCAGAGGTGCTGGCCAAAGTGTACAAACTAGCAGTGGTGAGATGAGTAAGTTCAGGAGCTCTAATAGACGGCATGGTGACCAGAATCAGCAATACCGAATTGTACAGTATACTTAAAATGTGCTTAAATATTCTCACCACAAAACAAAGCAAAGGGTAACTAAATGAGGTGAGATGCATTAACTAACTTGATTGTGATAATCAGTTCACAAATATATGCATACCAAATGACCACATCATATACCATCAAATCATATAATTCCATTCATTATTATAGCTTTGTTGTACCTCAATAAAGCTGGAAAATTTTAAAGAAAACAGGTTACAACTGAGATCAATGTTGGCTGTAAATTAAAACTCAGCATCATATTTTTGGTGTCAAAGATTTTGAAAAACAAATCTATATGTGCTTACTTCTTGGATGGGACCAATAAGTTTAAGCTGAGATAAAAATTTCTGACAAAGCAGTTCACTTTCAGTAATCTGGGTTTTCCCAAATAGTGACACGAGAGTCAGTCATTTCGAAATGGAGAATTTGAGTTCCTCTTCAAGAATCAGATGTAGGTCAGGCCCGGCTGACATTTCCATCTGTCTCAGAGCTGAAAATCTGAAGTGATCATTGACAGGCAGGCAGTAGGCAGAGAAGACATGACACGGCCAGCAAGGTGGCAGCCTGGCTCTGAGGTGGAGTGATGTGCTTCAAACAGGCCAAAAGGTAAAGGGACACTGACCCTTCAAATACTTATAGACAGCTGTATTTCCTCTCAGATATATGTGGACCAAGTCGTTTTCTCTTGCAAATTCTCATGATACTGCATACACTAGTTACTGATGAAAGCTGAATCTGTAATATTGTTTGGCATTATGTCACTTTAAAAATAGTGACTGCATATTTATGACATGAGTAGTTAATTTCTAACTAGCAACCTTTTATGGCTTGTGTGGCCTCTTATTAAGAGAAGACCTGCTACTACTAACAGATTATGAAAGGGACCCTTATGTTCCTGGGCCCCGGGGACCCCAGTTTTTAAAAAATGTTATGTTTTATGCTTCTTGATGAGCCATGAGTTTTGTTTTGTTGTTGTTTTGTATGAAAAGCTCAGGTTTTATTAAACAGATTAACAAGATAAATAACTGAACATTGTGGATTATTGAGTAACTGAATTGTGCAATAATGTAAGTAATTATTTGAATAATGTAACTCTAGTTGTAAACTAGTGACATTATTGTTTGGAATTCCTATATTGTGTTTCTTTTGAGGTCTCTACAGATGGAAGGGTTTTCTAAACCTTTAACTGGTGATAGCACAC
Source organism: Tarsius wallacei (assembly GCA_963574415.1). Taxonomy (NCBI): domain Eukaryota; kingdom Metazoa; phylum Chordata; class Mammalia; order Primates; family Tarsiidae; genus Tarsius; species Tarsius wallacei. The sequence continues at coordinate 6,302 of CAUYQG010046072.1, forward strand.
ATGCCTTTGTCTCACTTTATCTTTCTTCATTTGGGATACTTTTTCTCTGGGAGTTCAACAATTTTTGGCTTTTCCCAAGTTTTGCTCATCAAAGACTAATACATCTAGTGTGTGACAGGCACATAACAGCGGTCAGACGAATTCATTACCAGAAGTTAGCTCAGAAAGAGGAGCAGGACGTTAACCAGGGTTAAACGTCCCACTAAGGTGATTCATAGCGGTTTTAGAAGTGGATATAATTCCATTCTTTTGCTTTACTCCTCAATACACCAGGAACATTTCCTCACTGTTTATTTCCTTCCTTCCTTTTTTACTCCCCTTTCCCCTTCCTTTTCTTCATAATCAAATGTTCCCACAAAGACAATAACCGTTAGGAAGAAAGCTAATGTTTTTCATTATTTTATTAAAATGTTAAAATCTAAACAGTTGTCATATTCTTTTCCAGAGGGAAGCCAAGGACTTCTCTTTCCTCTGGGTATGAATCAGCTCACCGTCCAGTGGGACACGGTAATAGCGTTTTATGTACTCTTCAGTTGGTGTCATGGAGGTATAGTATTTTGCGTATCTGTCTCTATCTTTTATTCAACAAACAGAATGTGGAGCGATTATTATTGTCAAGGCATTATGCTAGAATCTCTGAAGAAAGCAAAAAAATTATTAGATTGGGGAAAATGTGCATGTAAAAATTATACGGAATGAAATAAAAATGATCCAGTCTCCCTCCAGATACAGGATTCCTGTTGCAAATATCCCTGATGGACAGTCCTCTAACTCATATTAATATGTTCGCAAAGGTGCTTATTACTTTGAGTTAGCATGTTGTGTCTTTAAACTATTATTACTGTTACGTGATAACCCATCACACGTTTGGATTTAATTAAATTTCACAAGCCATTCATTGAGGGTTACTATGTGCCAGGTTTTGTGCTGGCCTTTTATTCCTCAGAACAACCTTGTGCAGTGCTATTATGAATCCAGTCTTGTTGGGTTTTTTTTTGAGTTGGAGTCTCGCTCTATTGCTTAGGCTGGAGGGCAGTGGCATGCTCCTAGCCACTGCAGCCTTGACCTGCTAGGCTCAGGCACTCCTTCTGCCTCAGCCTTCCAAGTAACTGGAACTACAGGCATGCACCACCAAGCCCGGCTAATTTTTTGATTTATTGTAGAGATGAGGTCTCACCAAGTTGCTCAGGCTGGTCTCGAACCCGTGAGTTCAGGCAATCCTCTCACCTCGGACTCCCAAAGTGCTGGGATTATAGGTATGAGCCACTGCACCTGGCCAATTCGGTTTTATAACTTAAACATCTGGCCCTGTGTGATAAAACAGAGTCCTGGAAGAGAGGTATAGGCAGCTTTGAAGGATCCAGGAAGAGGATCATCAACAAATTCAGGCTGAGTAGCAGCTGGCATTTGGGAGTCTCTGTTGGGGACGGCAGCATCCTGAGCAAGTGACAGGAATTCAACTACTGGAAAAAAAAAACAATGCCCAGGCAGGGCTCCAGAATGGAGTTTCACAGACCAGGTTACTCAGGTAAGTGATGAAAGAAAAGCCAGAAACTCCAGAATGGAGTTTCACAGACCAGGTTACTCAGGTAAGTGATGAAAGAAAAGCCAGCGTCTGGAGGTGGGAGCACAGGTACCTTGGAGAGACAGACGTAGGCATGTCCTCAGTACCAGAACCTCTCGCCAGGATGGCTTGGGACACTTCCAGAGTCAGATCAACAGCTATCCAAGGAGGTCTTGGGGAAGTAAGACCCCAGCTAATATCTTCAGCTTCTTGAAATATCAAATGATAATAGGACTTCTGTTTATACATTTGAATGACTAACATAAAGTGTATAGAAATAAGGCAAGCCCTGTGACAGACTATTGCAGACCTTGTAAGCTGTCCATTCAAGATTATTTTAGTTACTGTTGTTCAATCAGCTATGAGTATTTTTAATATTATCCAGGCTACATTTTTTTAACTAGACTGTTATATTACTCATTTTCAATAGCTTTGCAGAAATTAAAAATATACTGTTTGTCATTCTTCAGGCCAATCTAATAACCCTATTAAAAAGGGAAATTAACATTTTATATGATTTATTCTTGTATAATCCATGTTGACTTTTATTGATCACCAATTATTTTTCTGTACACTGAAAAACCTAAGAACTTACTCCTGTGTGTTGTGAAGCTCAAAAATCTTCTATTTTCTATTTATGAACACCAGAACAATATTGTCCAAAACTGAAGTCTTCTGACATTGCTGACATTTTCTATATATTCTCAAAATCTAATCACAATGGTTTCATAATATTGTATGATTCACTTGTTTCATTAATGTGTTTAATGTTTAACACTAAGCACTCTTATCTAAACTGGAATTGTTGAACTTACTGAAAGTAGCCAGATACTTTCTCAAAACCTCCTTTTCATGACTTTGGCTTTAACTCCTTGTTGATGATGAAACTCTTTTTATCTACTTCGACATTTAGATACTTATAATTTATATGTAAATTTTCATTACATAAATGGAAATATTCAATTACATTTATATTATGCAACAAGTTAATTCTTAAAGTTTTATGTTCCAAAGATAAGGGTCTTTTAAAATGAAATTCTAACCTTTAGTTATCACTATCTTGATAAGGTTGAAAGATATTTTAATTCAGTTATTTCCAGAAAAAACCTATAATAAATTTGACAGAACCTTTAGTATGGTTTCCTTGATGTAAATTTCATTTCATTTCATTAACATTACATTGCTGGCCAGGCTCAGTGGCTCAGCCTGTAATCCCACGCTTTGGAAGGCCGAGGTGAGTGAATTGCCTGAGCCCGCGGGTTCGAGACCTGCCTGGGCAACTTGGCGAGACTTCATCTCTACAATAAATCAAAAAAATTAGCTGGGTGTGGTAGCACACGCCTGTAGTTCCAGCTCCTTGGAAGGCTGAGGTGGAAGGATCGCCGGAGCCCAGCAGGTCGAGGCTGCGATGGTCGGGAGCGGCCACTGCACTTCAGTCTGGGCGACAGAGTGAGACTCCAACTCAAAAAAAAAAAAAAAGAGAGAGAAAGAAGAAAGAAAGTTCCCTACTTTTTAACTCCAGTTATTTTGCTCTTCAGTAGCGAAAGTTTATCATGATTGCTGTTTTCCCTCAGTGATGTAATTTAAATTGTTAGTAACTATTAGTTTGTTTTTTTTTAGAATAAAATAAAGTTAGGCTGGGCACAGTGGCTCACACCTGTAATCCCAACATGTTGGGAGACCAAGGCAGGAGAATCGCTTGAACCTAGCAGTTGAAGACCAGCCTGGAAAACATAGATTAGCCAGGCATGGTGGTACGTGTCTATAGTCCCAGCTACTTGGAAAGCTGAGGAAGGTAAATCTCTTCAGCCCAGGAGTTCGAGGTTGCAGTGAGCTGTGATTGTACCACTGTACTTCAGTCTGGGCAAAAAAGTGAGATCCCAACTCAAAAATAAGTAAAATAAAAAATAAAGCTACCTGGGCATGACTCATGCCTATAGTCCTAATTATTCATGAAGCTGAAGCAGGAGGCTCACTTGAGCCCGGAATTCAAGGCTGCAGTGAGATATGATCACACCTCTGTAGCAACCTGGGTGACAGAGCAAGACACCCCATCTCTTAAAAAAAAAAAAGAAGCTGCATTCTGAATACTATAGAGGAGATAGCATATGTAATATTTTCCAGGCTTTTTGACAATGGAACTCTTCTTCTGTGGACCATTTCTAGTGGCCAGTGGTCCATGATACATGCTTTGGGAAATACATTGTTCTAAGCAAAGGGCACTGCGATATCAGTGTATGTGCTCTGTAGTATTTGCGATGTTAGTTTTAGAGCTGGACAAAGATAAGCGCTATTTGTTTGTCTAGCCTTTAATAGAAGACCAATCAGTAACTTGAGTCACTAAATCATTCTATATACTTTTCCTGAACATTTGGCTGTTACTTACGTGTCTTCATTTTGATTTTTTTTTTTTACAAAGACTATATATCATACATTATTTCCTATATTTTTTTTTTTTTTTTTTTTTTTTGAGTTGGAGTCTCTCACTCCATCGCCCAGGCTGGAATGCAGTGGCATGCTATCGGCCACTGCAGCCTCGACTTTCTGGGCTCAGGTGATCCCTCTGCCTTAGCCTTCCAAGTAACTGGAACTACAGGCATACGCCACCATGCCCAGGTAGTTTTTTTATTTATTGTAGAGATGAGGTCTTGCCAAGTTGCCCAGGCTGGTCTCAAACCTGTGGGCTCAGGTAGTCCTCTTACCTCGGCCTTCCAAAGTGCTGGGATTATGGGTGAGAGCCATGGTGCTAGGCCCTATAAATATTTTATGAAACAAAAAAGTTCAGACTAGTTGTAGGGAGAACAAAAATTTTTTTAATTAAAAAAATTTTTTTTTGTCTTTTGAGACAGGGTCTCTTTTGCCCAGGCTGGAGTCATAGTTCATTGCAGCCTTAAACTCCTGGACTCAAGGGATTCTCCCACCTTAACCTCCCCAATAGCTGGGATTGCAGGTACGCACCACTATGCCCCCATGCCCAGCTGTTTTGTTTGTTTGGTTTTTGGTTTTTGGTTTTTTGGTGGAGGTAGTGTTTTGCTATATTGCTCAAACTGGTCTCAAACTTCTGGGCTCAAGAGATCCTCCCACTTCAACCTCCCAAAGCACGGGGATTACAGCAGAAGATATTTTTTGTATGGAACACAAAAACATTCATCTGACAGGTTTTTGAGGGTGGACCTTGTGTCAGATGTTTATCTAGGGCAGTGTCAGCAGATAGTGGTAATCACAGGTGGTGTGTACCCAGCACTGGCTCTCTTCTCCTAGACTGAGTTTTGTTTTGTTTTTGAGTCAGGATCCCATTCTGTTGCCCAGGCTGGAATGCAGTGTCATGATCATGGCTCACTGCAGCCTTGACCTGGGCTCAGGTGATCCTTCCACCTCAGCATCCCAAGTAGCTGGGACTACAGACACATGCCTTCATGCCCGGCTAATTTCTTGATTTGATTTTTTTCTTTTTTTTTTTTTTTGTAGAGACGAGGTTTTGCTATGTTTCCCAGACTGGTCTCAAACTCTGGGCTCAACAGTCCTCCCACCTCAGCCTCCCAAAGTGCTTGGATTACAAGCATGAGCTACCATGCCTGGCCCTAGGCTGAGTTTTTACATGGAGTTCTCTGACTTCATTCTCACGACATCCATGAGGGAGAGGCTCTCTTCCCTATCTCATAGCTGAGCGCAGACGTGCACAGACATTAAATTTGTCCTGAGTCCCACAGCCTGGAAGCATCAGAACCAGAACTTGGACACAGGCGGGCTCACCCCAGAAACCTGGGTCAACCACCACATGACAACAGGCTGGTCCTTTTGTCATTGTTTTCTGTCTTCTATGTAGATAGAAATCATGTGAGGAACAGAATTCTTTCAGGTAATGAGTCAGATCATTTGTTAGGTAAAACCCCATCGCAGGAATCTGCCTGTGCTGTTTTGCTGACAGCTGCTGTCACCCAGCCCTCAGGTTGTGTTCAGGGTTGACAAGAAAGGTGCCTCATTCAGTTACAGAGCCCCCACTAGCAGAAAAGGGCCTGGACTTGGTCAGCGTTAGTGGAGAAACAAGCCCTGATTCACTGTCAAGTTGCTTCTCTTAACAGACGCACTTGAAGGTGCTGACTTTGTGACAAGGGAGACCTAGATAAAGATAAGAGATGAATAATGTCCGGCCTCAGCACAAGAGCCCCTTGGAGTGGGAACCAGTATATGGGGGTGCTGTGGGCAGATTGAAAGAAAACCCTTCTGCAAGCTTTATGGAATATAAAGGGTCATGGGAGGCCTGGGCAGATTTTTCCCCAGTGTTTCAAAAGTCAAATGTCCCTTGGCACATTTTTGGCTGTGCTTGGGGTTTAGGTGTCTGTATAATTGCTTAAGTCTTCAGTCAAGCATGTTATTAGCCTATTTTTTTCATTTTTCGCACATGAATGACTCCTTATACTTAAGTGGCTGATCTGCTCGTCCCCGTTCTCATGGTGGAAACTCCTTTCTTCAAGCATCTCGGTGTCCATGGCAAGGCCATGGGTGGAGAGGGGTCTCTGTCCTGTCATACATGACTGGTCAGATTCCGGACCTAGAAGCTACACTCTCAGTGACATGTGTGTTTTAGCAAATGCAGTGTTAGTTTAACAACCGGCAGGTAGACAGACTGGCAAGAGATGGCAGCCACTTACAGCCATGAGGAAGATGGTGTTTCCCAGCAAGGCCCTATCTACGTGGCCATTTGCAGTGTGCAGTGGCTTGGGAGGCCAGGGGCAAGCCCTTAAATTCTCTCGTCTCTTCTCAACAGAACAGACGCTCTGCTCCTGAAACTGTCGCTGGTGGTTGGCAAAGAGGTATTTTACGCCGCTCTCTGGGGGAGCGTCCTGGCCAGCCCGGCCATCCGCCTTCCTGCCTCACTCTTTGTGGTGGGACACATCAACAGGGACTCCCCTGGCAAGGAGCAGAAGTACATGCTGGGGACTGATTACCAGCTTACGGTGGGTGCTCTGTGCCTTATGGGTAGGGGGAGGGGGCCATGCAGGCATGGCATCCGCAGGGGCAGATTGCACTGAAGCTGCAAAGGGACATCAGGGAAAGGGACGTGGGCCAAGATGCAGTTTGTGTTAACCCTAAGCTGCAGAGCAAGGCTAGGGGGAGGGGGGAGGCTTCATGATGGCATCATGCTATCGAGGACGGTGGTGGGCTTTTTTAAACATAGGCATTCAGATTTATAGATTCAAATAAGCGTTCATGCCCACGGAGGGCCCTTCTGCAGCCTCCGTGGTTCTTTGGCAATATGATTAGCTGGAACTGGCACTTGAAAGGCCTCTTACCACCTGGGCCTACTGCCTTGGAGTCTTATTTCCTTGCCTTGCCACATGTCACAGGGACCACTGCCCCCCTGCATGTGGAAACCCCCTTCTCTGGCCTCCCTCCCCTGCCCCCTTGTCTCCTTTGGCTGCTCACTATCCTAAATTGTTAGGTTCCTCCAGGTGTCCCTCTCCAGGGGCCCTTCAAAGGAAGCTCTCTTGCCTGGCAAGGACATCCCTTCTCTTGACCTTAAACAATGGGAACTTCTCAGACCCTGGTCTTGTCACCATACCTTCCCCTTGTGTTTTGATGGCTTGCTGTCTGTCGCCATCTGGTGGTGTTCCCACGCTTTCACCTTAAAGGTAAATTCACCATGAGGCGGTCCGCACCTGGGTATCAATTACTTACCCCTTAGAGGCCACTCCTCTTTGCAAAGTGGAGGTTTGGAATCTGCCTCACAAGGTCTCTTTGAGGACAAGGTGGGACAAGGGATAAAAAGTGCCTCACACAATGATTAGAACATAGGAGATACCCATGAATATGGCCTCCTTCCTGTCTATTGGTATCTCTCCATTTTCACGGCCAGCTTCGGCTCCTCATCTCCTACTCTTGGACCTAAATGGTTTCTCCCCATCCCACTCTCCCCCCATCCAGTTCTTGTTGACTACTAATATTTACTTTCCTAAAGCATCGTTCTGCTCATATCTGTCCTGTGCTTTTAAATTATCTGACTTCCTGTTGCTTACAGATAAAACCCAAACGCAGGAGCATTCTAACCAGCTGCTCCCAGCCACCGCCCCCCCCAACCTCACTGTCCCCTGCAGGCTTCACTCCCACTTACAAGACTGGCCTTGTACCTGTGAGGCTATACTTTTGCTCTGGCCATTCCCTCTTCTCGTACTGGCTCCCCTTCCTGCCCTTCTGTGCAGTCTCTGTATAGATTCTTCCTGTCCTTTAAGCCCAACTTTCCCACAAAGCTTCGTTGTTCTCAGTTGAGAGAGCTTTCCTCTGTTCTCATGAATTCAGAGCATTTGTCTATGGTTCTTATTTATTATACATTGGTATTCTACTTATCTGTATTCAGGAAAGACACACAAAATATGTATTGAACTGATCTGGAAATCCACCTGACCCCATGTCTTCAGAGTTTTAGTTTGACCTGTTGAATCCTTTCTGAGATCTTAAGATTTGCAATCTTAGAACCTGGCCATATGTCCAGACCCCTCCAGTTCTCAGGTAGAACTGGTAAGGTCTGTAGCTGCATATCTTCCCAATGTCGTGCAGCCTCCCGGCCCCTAGAGCCAGAACCCCCACTGACCTACATACAGCTGGGTGTTCTCTTCCATGTGAGTTGCCATGGGAATTTTAAGATTCCCAAGAAAATTAGTTACTTTCGTTTTTATGAAGATAAAGAATAGCTTGAAAATGCTGTTGAGTGTCTTTGGAATAAAATGTCAATGTCATTTGCTCATTTACAGGTAAAGTCTCTATGTGTATCCCTGTTGGACTCAAATGTTCTTGTGCAAAGAAATAATCTAGAAATCGTTCTGTTTTTCTTCCCATTTTACACCTGTCTGGTAAGTCATTCATATTCTTCTGGGTAAGTCACTGCTGTTTCCTAAGGCATGGGGTAGAAGGCATGGATCTCAAGCAGTTTTATCACGAGGGCAGAGCTCAGTCACTGTGGGAGCATTGTTTGCTTGCAGCCAACTAAAGGTTCTTGTTCATTTTTTTGAGGATGATGTTTTTATAATGGATACTGAATATCTTCTTTCTGTGGTCAATGTGTAAAGAACTAGCCCTTTTTGAGATAGAGCTTTTGTACAACAGTAAGGAAGGGCTGCAGATCAAAAAGTCAACAGTGTACCCTGTCCTTCCCTTGCAGTTAACTCTTCTCTGTCCTTCTAATAGGATACCAGTGAGAGAGCTATCCCTCTCCTCAGATCTGACATCGTGCACATTCTCTCGGCTGCCACCCAGACCCTGCTGAGAAGGGACATGTCCCTGAACAGACGTCTCTATGCATGGCTACTAGGTACTAAGCAGATGCAGTTATTAAAAGTCAAAGTTGGCTGGGCATGTGGTTCACGCCTGTAATGCCAGCACTTTGGGAGGCCAAGGCAGGAGGATTGCGTGAGCCCAGGAGTTTGAGACCAGCCTGAGCAACATAGCGAGACCTTGTCTCTACAGAAAATCAAAAAATAAGCCAGGCATGGTGGTGTGTGCCTGTAGTCCCAGCTACTTGGGAAACTGAGGCAGAAAGATTGTCTGAGCTCAGGAAGTTGAGGCTGCTGTGAGCTATGAACTTGCCATTGCACTCCGGCCTGGTCAACAGAATGAGACTCTGACTCAAATAAATAAATAGATCATGTTAAAGTTGGTGTGAAACCTAATTTTAGTGCTGATTTTTGGAATAAGTTTCGATCTTGATAATGTATTTCTGAATCGTGAAGAGTGGAAAGATATCATACTGACTAAATATAGCACTGGTCAGTTGAGGTTACTGCCTACATGTAGCTTTAGTTATTTTGCAGCTATTTTTTTTTAAAGAGAAATAATAAGTGGGATTTGAAAAATACCAATTGAATTCCATTTTAAGAGCTTGAAACACCACAAAAAAATTGTAGCTAACCCTTATTCAAGTGGAAGTCAGTTGCTATGGAGAATTTTCATGGGATGAGGGCGTATGTGGAGGAAACCCACAGATACTGTGGAGTATATATAAAGGAGAAGGTTCTGTGCAAGTGGGAATGGCCTGGGAGACCATTGGATAAACTTTGGAGATTGTGAGGACCTTTGGGCAGTGTTTCTGTGTTTGAGGATGTGTTTTTGTGGACAGTCTATAAACTTGTCACCAAAGAGCCCTTGACCATCAGCTGGAAGGCTTCCCAGGAAAAGAGTCCAGGAAATCGCAGAGCTTAAAGGGTAGCACTTTCATGAATTTTCTAGATTCCCATGTTCACATACCTAAGAAAAGGTGCTGTGCAAAGCCATTGTGAAAGAACTTCACAGCCTCTTCTTAACTCTCATCATGTAGATCTTATCACACCAAAGTCAAGGAGTTTTCTTCAGTCATTCTTTCCTCTCTTCCCTAGCGATAAAATTTTTAGAAGTCATTGCTTGGAAGCTTACAAAGGATTTTAAGAAGGATGTTTATAGGCTCTTTAAGGATTTTTGTCAAAAGGATGATTGTGTTAAATGTGCAGCTCTGCTCCTAACAGGGCATGACATGCTATGTGTAGAGAGGACACTGGGCCCCCCAGCACAGTGCAGCTCTGACTCACTTAACTGTGTCCCCAGGAGCCCTGTTCTCTGCTTGTACCATGAGTATGCTCTTCCTTGCCCTGAGGACCTTACAGACTTGTCCCAGGACCAAATGAAGGGGATCTCACATAGTGCTGAAAAAATAAATACTGGTTTTTAAAAGTGATCCTGATTCCTCTATATACTTGTAATCATGCCTGCAAAACACAGGGTGAACTCTTGGAGCAAACTAAAGTGATACCCATTCAGATAGAATTCGACCTGTCTGGTCATTAGCCGTATCACTGAAAGAAGAAGAAAATGTGACTTGGTCTTTCTGGATCAGATTTTGGGATTCAGTTGCAGGAATTCTGTCTTTTAAAATATCAGAGCATGAGACTTTTGCCCAATATAATGTCCTTTAAAAGCATAGGTTTCTTTACAGCTCATGGTGCTTGTTCTTTTATAGGTTCAGACATTAAAGGAAATACCATTGTGCCAGAATCTGAAATCTCAAATTCTTATGAAGACCAGTCCTCTTATTTTTTTGAAAAATACTCCAAGGATCTTCTAGTTGAGGTAAAGCAGCATTTCTGGAAAGTCAGGGCATTCCTGATCACCATTCTCCAGTAGATTTCTTTAGGAGACTTCAAAGTAGGCACTGGGCATGTTTCTCATTACCTGGTTTAAAGAACTACAGTGTATTTGTTGCATGCGGGGTGACTGGTTTTCTTTCTACCCAAGAATATTTAACAATTAGAACAGCCAGCTGGGCATGGTGGCTCACACCTGTAATGCCAGCATTTTGGGAGGCCAAGGCAAGAGGATTGCTTGAGTCCAGAGTTTGAGACCTGCCTGGGCAACATAGAGAAACCTCATCTCTACAAAAAATTTTTTAAAAATTAGCTAAGCATGGTGGTGTGCACCTGTAATGCCAGCTACTCGGGAGGCTGAGGTGGAAGGATCGCCTGAGCCCAGTAGGTCGAGGCTGCGGTAACTGTGAACATGCCAGTGCATTCCAGCCTGGGCAGCAGAGTGAGATTCAGACTCAAAAAAAAAAAAAAAACCAGTCAATAGTGTTGTCATACTCTACTGTGTACAGTATCCTAATATGTGGCTTTAAAAAATAGGGTTTGGCTGAAATATTGCATCAGAAGTTCCTGGATGCTGATGTGGAAGAGCGTCATCACGCATACTTGAAGCCTTTCCGCATCCTCGTCAGTCTGCTTGACAAGCCAGAAATAGGTAATGTTAGAAATGCTTCTGCCATTGTAGGTCAAACATGAATGACCTGTTTTCAGGGAATTGAAATATGGTGAGATACAACCAACACATTATTTTTAATGTAATTTAATCTTGAAGAATTTCAGAATCTTGAAGTCATGTTTTAATAGTGATATCTTGCGGCCACCGAAAAGTTTTGCACAGTAATTTGAACATTTTTGTTAGGAAAATGCTTTTGAGCTCCTGTAGTACACATCTGTATATGTGTCTACAGAACACACACAGTATTTACTTTTTTTGTTTTCCTTTTCTTTTTTTGTTTTTTAAGCCAGTGTCTCCCTCTGTGGTCCAGGCTGGAGTGCAGTGGTACGATTACAGCTCACTGCAGCCTCGACTTCCTGGGCTCAGGCTGTCCTCCAACCTCAGCCTCCTGAATAGCTGGAATTGCAGATGTGCACCACCCATACCCAACTACTTTTCTTTTAATTTTTTTATCTTTTTGGTAGAGATGAGGTCTCGCTATGTTGCCCAGACTGATATAGAACCCCTGGGCTCAAGCAATCTTCTGTCACAGCCTCCCAAAGTGTTGGGATTACAGGCATGAGCCACCACTCCCAGCCTAGTGTTTATCTTTTAAGAGCATTTCTTCAGTCTGGTGTCACAATTCAAATGGATTGGAAGCTTGAGGCTGTCATTTAATTGCTCATGTATGCCTACCTCCTGGTTGCTGTTTGCAGAGAACAAGAGCGCCAAGGGCATTAGTGAAATGTCTGTGTCTTTGGCCTCATGACAGAGGCCCTTGGTTTATTCATTCAGAGGCGGTCATAAAACACCTGATCTGTGGCAGGGACGGTGCCAGGCTCTAGGGAACAAAAAGAGAAAGGGCTTCTAGTCCAGGTAGAAGGAAGGAGAGACTCCGAGGAGTGGTTCACTCTTTATTAATAATAATAGCTGACATTTTTGAGCAAGTATGTTGTGCCAAGTGATTTGCATACATCATTTCATATCTATCTTCACACTTCCCTCCAACAACCCTGAGACCCTCTTCCTGTACCCATTTTCCAGATGGGAAGATGAAGGTTGGGCAGGGATAGGTCGTTTGCCCGAGGCCACCTGGGGGCCTAAGCATTCTTTGTCAGGGCACACACTGCTGCTCACCAGATTGCACTTAGACAAACCCTACCTGAGATGCTTACTCACATCACCATGATGAAATTTTATTCCAAGACTTGTGCAGCTCTGGTTGCTCTTAACCAAAGTCAAAATACAAAGCATTGGTTCTTCCAGGCTCCACCCTTCATGTGCTGCCTTAAGGTATTTGTGCTTTGTTCAGGTTTCTTCCTTCTACCACCCCTCTTGCCTCCATCTAAATAGATTTTTCTGCAAGAAATAATTGCAGCTCTGAAAAGTCATGGTTTAGTATAAAAAAACAAGTTATACAAAGGTATTGGAAACTTTCTGTGTCACTCAGGGGAAGTATTCAAAGAAGAAAACTTAAATGAGCATTTTGGAGGCGTGTGTTTTATGTCAAAGCCATGCTGCTTGGTGAGCCAAGTCAATGTTGCTGCTAACCTGGGCTCCAGGTCATGTTTTCTAGAAGGGAATGAATGTCAGGCTTCTGCCCAGTCATAACAGTCGGTTAGTTTGTGCTTTCTGATGTTTTAGTTGTCCAAGGAAAGACATGCTCAGGAGGCAGACAAGTCACTCATATAGAACTAGAAGACACAAGATGGTCATTCAGTCCTGTCCTTTCTCTTTGCTGCTGGCATTTAGCCACACCTCATTCCTCCTCTGTGAATCAGGATAACACAGTTGCCTTCATTTTTTATTAGGTTTGTGCAAAAGTAATTTTGGTTTTTATTCATTGTTGATATTTGCCATTTGATATTGGAATACATTCTTATATAAATGTGATCATGTTATACATCATTTTAATGCACATTTCTCACTTTATGTTTTTTTGCTAATGACTTATTACTTGCTGTTTATTTTATATTTATTTTAGACTATAGAAATGATGTTAGACAAAAAGCAAATTAGAGTGATTTTCTTATTCGAGTTCAAAATGGATTGTAAAGCAGCGGAGACAACTCACAACATCAACAATGCATTTGGCCCAGGAACTGCTAACGAACATACAGTGCAGTGGTGGTTCAAGAAGTTTTGCAAAGGAGACAAGAGCCTTGAAGATGAGAAGTGTAGTGGCTGGCCATTGGAAGTTGACAATGAACAATTGAGAGCAGTCATTGAAGCTGATTCTCTTACAACTACATGAGAAGTTGCTGAAGAACTCAAGGTCGACCATTCTATGGTCATTGGCGTTTGAAGCAAATTGGAAAGGTGAAAAAGCTTGATAAGTGGGTGTGTGATCAGCTGACTGAAAATCAAAAAAATCGTTTCAAAGTGTCTTCTCTTATTCTACGCAACAACAATGAACCATTTCTCCATCAGATTGTGATGTGTGATGAAAAGTGGATTGTGCCGGGCTTGGTGGCTCAGCCTGTAATCCCAGCACTTTGGGAGGCCGAGGTGAGTGGATTGCCTGAGCCCGCAGGTTCGAGACCTTATCTCTACAATAAATCAAAAATTAGCTGGGCGTGGTAGCGCGCGCCTATAGTTCTAGCTACTTGGAAGGCTGGGGCGGAAGGATCGCTGGGGCCCAGCAGATCGAGGCTGCAGTGGCTGGGAACGGCCAGTGCACTCCAGTCTGGGTGACAGAGTGAGACTCCAACTCAAAAAAAAAAGTGTATTGTATAAGACAACCAGCGTTGACCAGCTCAGTGGCTGAACTGAGAAGAAGCTCCAAGGCACTTCCCAAAGCCAAACTTGCACCAAAAAAAGGTCATGGTCACTTTGGTGGTCTGCTGCCAGTCTGGTCCACTACAGCTTTCTGAATCCTGGCAAAATTGTTACATCTGAGAAGTATGCTCAGCAAATCGATGAGACACACCAAAAACTGCAATGCCTGCAGCAAGCATGGGTCAGCAGAAAGGGCCCAATTCTTTTCCACAACAATGCCAACCACATGTTGCGCAACTAATGCTTCAAAAGTTGAACGAATTGGGCTCTGAAGTTTTGCCTCAACCACCATATTCTTCTGACCTCATGCCAACCAACTACCACGTCTTCAAGAACCTCAATAACTTTTTGCAGGGACAATGCTTCCACAACCAGCATGATGCAGAAAATGCTTCCCAAGAGTTCATCAAATCCCGAAGCATGGATTTTTAGACTACAGGAATAAATAAACTTATTTTTTGTTAGCAAAAATGTGTTGATTGTAATCGTTCCTATTTTGATTAGTAAAGATGTGTTTGAGCCTAATTATAATTAAAATTTCATGGTCTGAAAATGCAATTACTTTTGCACCAACCTAATAAAAAGCATTTGGCATTCTTATGCTGAGGTAAAATGCACACAAGGTTTATCACAAAAATATCTTCTCAGAGCCACATCTTTTGATTTTGTGAAAAGAAGCGTAGAAGATTGGATTAATCTGCTTTTTCTAAATGTTGACAGAGTTTTTGTTTTCTCTGGATTGATTGTGTTTTCATCCCTCTAGTAGGTAGGTGAGAAGTCAACCCCTGAGCTACCTGAGGGTTGTAAGAAATGCCCTACCCCGCTCCACTGCCTGACCAGCAATGAAACTTCTCTGACGTGCAGCTGGTCCAGTTATTTTGTGCCATCTTTATAAACTTTTCAGGACTGGTGTTACTCTTTTGTGTTGCTCCAGCTCATCATGAAAGGAATCCAGAATAGGGAAATTGCCCGACTCTAGAAATATTTCTGTTGAGTAATGTCCCTAGCCCTGCGGTTGATGCACACTTAACATGTGTAGCCTATGCCTGCTTCTATCTAGCAGAATCTGCTTGGGCAAAGTACTTAATCTCTCTGTGTCTCCATCACCTTGCGTGTAATCATGGACAGCAATATAGTACCTGCTTATATGGCTGTTATGAGGATTTAGGAAGTTAATAGATGTAGAAAACTTAGAACAGGGTCCAGTACATCGTAAGTTCTACAAAAATGTTGGCTATTTTCATGAGTGCTTTTTTGCCAGCTAAAGTTGTCACCACTTAAATTTAGGTATGTTTTAGACTACATAAAATGTCTCTATATATGGAGTTACTCTCTATGTTTCATGTACATGTCATTTATTTAAAAATGGATGTTAATCTGTCTCTAACCATTTTCTGTTTAATTGCAGGGCCTCAAGTGATTGGGAATTTGTTTCTTGAAGTCATCAGGGCCTTTTATTCTTACTGTAGAGATGCCCTTGGCTCTCATCTTAAACTTAGCTATACTCAGAGTGGAAATTCGCTTATAAGGTATGGGTTTGGCCTTGAACTTCACAGATCTTCCTTCCCCGTGGTATGATTTTTTTCCTCTCTTGTTTGCAATAAATTGAAGTGGTAGGGAAAATGGAGATGTAGCAGATGAGATCACTCGTTAAAGCAATCCATGCTCTGAAGTCAGTCAACGTGAGTCAGGTGTTCCCTCCTGAGTCCTGTGAATAATTTAAAAGAAGTTTGATATAGTCTTTTCTCCAGCCTGGGATGTACAGGTAGTATTTATCAATCAAGTAGAAAAGTTGTTCAGCAAAGGCAACTTGATCTAGTATACCCAAGTGGTGAGTTACAAAGAGAAGAAAAGAAGGGACAGGAAGGGAGTAAGTTCAGGAGGTGGAGGCAAGGGGATGTGAATCTTCAGAGAGGAGTCAGAGGTGGGGAGTGGGGAGACCCAGGCAAGAGCGCCCAAGGATGCAGGCCCCAGAGCTCTGGAGGCAGAGTGAGTGATGTTTGGGGACCACAGGCAGGTTGGCTCAAAGTACAGTTACCCAGAAACCCTGTGTTTTGTTTTGTTGTTCTTTTTGAGGTAATACAACTTTTGCTTTACTCTTGATATCATTTATATAGCCCTTCTGCTGAATTGACCTTGAGTATATTAAAAACTTAAATCAATTCTAAGATTTTTTTTTCTGGCTTATTAATTGTAAGTGTACTGAAAGGTCTTAGGGTTTTATTTTTTTTCTCTCTCAGGATGAGAGCACTTTATTGTTTTTCTGAATATGAGCGTTATACTTGCTCACTGGAGAATTTACTGATATTTGGAATTATCAAGAAAAAAGCATTCATAATTCTCCCACCTTTCAGAAAAAAACAAAGCATTTTCACTTCTTTTCAGACTTTTACTGCATACATGAAAACATAGATGCTTGTCTTTTAAAAAAAAGATGCAATTGCAATAGCTATTTAGTTGCCTGTTTTTTAAAATGCAAGTTGTGAATCACTGTAGACTGTTTTTCTAGGGTATATAATAGTTGCCTTAGATTTCTCATTAAGGATTTGTCCTTTATTTAATAAACTCTGACTGATTGACTAGAGTTTCATTTACTGACTTTTTGGTGATTTCCACTTTTTTGGTATTTTTAAACGGCCTTGCAATGGTAACCTTTTGCATTTACCTTTGTGTACCTGTGCAAGGGTTTCTGTAGGATAAATTTCTAGAATTAATCTCCTGAGCCATAGAAAATGTACATTTAGAATTTTAGCCACACTTCCCTGTTGATTGGTTGTACAGTGTTATTCCATCAATAGAAATCTGTATCTAATACCTACAGTTGGACTAAAACTGGTTTTTAATGTCAGATTTTTTTTTACAGTAGTTTTTAAACTTATTTCTAAGAGAATGTATCAATATAAATGGTGTTTAGGATAGCATTATGTACTTTGCTATATAGAACAATAATTTTTTTACCTTTATCAGGGCTTGCCAGCCTTCCTAGAAATAAGTTATAAGTGGTCAAGTGAGTTAGTTTTTTTAGACCCAGTGTTCTTGTAATTCAGGATTTTTCCTAAACATATTTATTTCCTCCCCTTCTTTTACAGCACAATCAAAGAAAACAGAAATGCCTCTGAGATTGTTAAAACGGTGAATTTGCTGATCACTTCCCTAAGCACAGACTTTCTCTGGGATTATATGACAAGGTGTTTTGAGGAATGTTTCAGGTAAGTAGCAGCTCAGGATTACAGAATATTTAGAAAGGATGAGCAGGTTTAACAGCTCTGTAGCTGCTTGGTGTGGTCAGAATATATCTAAGTAGCTAAAGTTGGGTGGTCTCTTCTGAGTTTCAAAGTTCAGCTAAAACAGGATTGGAAAGAATCCACTTAAGGTTTGATTAGAATAAAAATCTCCAGTAAGAAGGTTCTCATCATCTGTACCATGTAATTCTGAAACTGCTTTAAGAGTCTAACTGTAGAAAATCCTCTGCATTTTCTGGTCACATTCATCAAATCCGCCTTCCTCACACAGCTCTCTTGGATGTCTGATCTTTTTAAAGAAGCTTATTTTGTGACTGTGTGACTGGATAGAGTGTTTTTTAAATCTTCAATCTTCTTAAATTCTTACTAAAATGTATGTATAACTGGTCAGATAAAAGCATTAATGTTTTAATCTACTGTAATCATCTTTACCGTCCCTTTTAATCGGGTGCACTGCACCACCTCTACCGTGTGTGGTGGCATACCCCGGGGAACATCATGCCTTCCTGGAAAGCCCTTTCCCATGTCATTTTCTTCACAGGAGGACCAAGGCAATCTCTCAAACCCTATTTTGTCTATTAGACACGCTGTAAAACTCATTTCTTGTTAATCTACTGGGTAAAACTCTGGGCCATCTAGCTTTCTTCCCATACCTCACAGCTGTGATAGAAGCTTTCCATATTAATGTTTGTGGTGTGTGCCCTTTGACTGGAAAGCCTGACATTAACTCTTCAGACTAACCCCAAGAGAAGGAGGCACTTCTGTTATGCTTTTGATGTATATATAAGAAAGTCAGGGCCCAGAGTCATGAAGTACTTTGGCATGGCCCTGCAAATCTGTGGCAGCTGAGGTTAGAACCCAGCAGTGCCTGATGTCGGAGTCTGACTTCCCAACTGCTACCACTACACTCTTTTGCCCAGATAGGATCACAGCCCTGGGATGGATAAGTTAATTGTAATTGAAAGGCCATCTTATACTGAGATTAGAGTATATTGTGGTCAGCTTTTTTGTTTTTGCCTTTAATTTTTTTAATTTTAGGCTTTTTTGTAGAGATGAGATCTTGCTGTGTTGCCCAGGTTTGAACTTCTGGGCTCAAGCAGGAGGATCAAGCAGTCCTCCTGCCTTGTCTTCCCAATGTGCTGGGATTACAGGCGTGAGTCACGTGCCCAGCCAGAGTTGTTTAATTTTTAAAAGAACAAAATATTGGTACCCAGATAGAGCTAACTTCCCACCTTCCCAAAATCTTTTCCTCCTGTCAACGCAGAGTTCATCACTGTCCTGAAATGAGTGTCTATCCTTCCCATGCTGATGTTATGTGCATTTATAACAAGCGTTTGTCCATAAACAATATTTTGTCTGCTTAAGTTCTGCATAAGCGGTATTGAGTTGTATATAACTTCATGTCATGTGCTGTTTTGGGAAATTAATAGTCCTTTGGAGTTGTGTTAACATACACATCCAGTTCATTCACCTTAAGTGTAATAGTTCATAGTGTGAATAAACCAGTTTTGATCTTTTCATTGTTATGAATTGTTAGTACTGTGGTGAACATCTTAGTCCTGTCTCCACACAGTTTTCTTCAGCCAGACACCTATGAGTAGAATTGCTAAGATGTAGTATATGCAGTTCTTCAAAGGCATTCTCTTTCTCAGAGGACTCTGAGATACCTTAGTGCTAATTTGCAAGGAAGAAAATTAACTCAGTTTGAATTGAACCATGGCAGCTAGATGAATCCCAAGTTACTCTGTTTTGAGAACCAATATATACTTTTAAACATACCTATTTATCCAGTTGTCCGTTTATTTAAAAAGAAGTGTTGAATTTCAGAATAAGAAGCAACTAAAAATAGGAATGATAGGTGGTGTTGCTCTTCTCTGTAGAAGCTGAAGAATTCTAGGCAATTAGTGTGCTGAAGAATGCAGGGGTGTTACGTGGGGAGGAGGCATCTTGGGCGGCTCCTACTGCAAGTGAACAGCTGTGTGGTCTATGGTGCTCTCCAGCCCTACCTTGTGCCTTGGAACATGCCTACGGGTTGGTGCTGGGGGCCTGGATTTGCACCTGTTGACAGCAGTCCTGGTCTGCCGAGTGTGGAATCCCACATGGGTGCCACCCATATGTGAGTGGGCGGAGTTAAGTAGAAGTAAACTATTTTGGAAACCAACACATTCAAGACACTTACTGACACTTGTCTGTGTTAGATAGTTTTAGTCGCCAAAGCTTCATTATTAGAACTACAAAAGCTGTCTTTATGTTTGAAATAGAATAACTTTACTGGAAGTCATAAGTAATGCTTGAAAGTAGTATGGGGAAAAGAATTGATTTTTCTTTCTCATGATTGACCTAGACCGGTGAAGCAGAGTTACACTGTCAGAAGTGATGTCAGCCCTTCCCCCACAGTCTCGGAGCTCTGTGCCCTCCTTGTGTTCCTCCTGGACGTCATTCCCCTGGTGAGTACTTGGTAAGAGCTGGTTCAGTGCTTGCTGTCTTTTATGTTCTTATTGGTATTGTTGGCCTGTTTTATAAACTTAAATGTACTGAAAAATGATTTTACATAAATGTACAACACTTTTAATGTTTGTTTCGCCTTGGAAGATATGGCCAGATGTAATCTCTCTTTTTTTGTTTTTTATTTTTTTGAGTTGGGGTCTCACTCCCTCACCCAGGCTGGAGTGCAGTGGCATGATCACAATGATCACAGCTCATGGCAGCCTCAACCTCTTGGGCTCAAGTGAACCTCCCACCTCAGCATCCAAGTGGCTGGGACTACAGGCACACCACCACACCTGGCTAATTTATTTTATTTTGTTTTTTGTAGAGATAAGGTCTTGCTGTGTTGCCCAGGCTGGTCTCAAACTCCTGGGCTTAAGCAGCCCACCTTCCTCGACCTCCCAAAGTGCTGGAATTATAGACGTGAGCCACCATGCCCAGCCCAATTTCTTATATTTTTAATATCTTATTTTAAAGGAATTATAATTTTGGGGCCAGTTATAAGGAGGCTGAGCTGAAGTTATGCCAACCAGCTGATGAGCTAGGTATCATATCTGTGCTACAGATATCGGGATGAGAGGCAATATATTTCCTAGTTAAAACTGTGTCATTGGCTCATTTTCTCAAAGGAAACTAATTTCCTTAATATAGAAATATATGTGGCAATTTTGTTTTCCATTAGAAAGGGTAAAGTCACTTGCAAAGAAAGGAAGAACATCCTTGATTTATCCACATCAAAATGAAATATTGAGCCTGGCACTGTGGTACACACTTGTAGTCCCAGGTACTCAGGCAGCTGAGGCAGGAGGATTGCTTGAGTCCAGGAGTTTTAGACCATCTTGGACAACATAGCAAGACCCCGTTCCTCCCTCCTCAAAAAATGTAATATTTTGTTTTCTGACTTGGGAATTAATATAAAACTTATGCTCTGAAAAATGGAATTTCCTAATATGCCATTTTGAGGTACACTGTTTTTCTAATTGTAAAGTGACAACATGTACATTAAACCCATGTTTTCATTTCCCAGGAACTTTATTCTGAGGTGCAAACCCAGTATCTCCCGCAGGTACTTGGCTGCCTGGTGCAGCCTCTTGCTGAGGACATGGAGGCCTTAAGTTTACCTGAACTCACACATGCCTTGAAGACGTGTTTCAAGGTGCTCAGCAAAGTCCAGATGCCGCCTTCCTACCTTGACACAGAGTCCTCAAGTGGAATGTCGGTGTGTGCTCTTAGAAATGGAAATGGTTCTCTGGGCAAAAAGCAGTTTATACCTTCCTGGGACTAGAGTCATTAGGGTTGGTTAGGATGGGAATAAAGACAAGAAGATAGACAGGTGATATGTCAAATATGCTTGTAAAATCCTCACGCACTTTAAAAGGTTTTAGCATAGCTGTTAACCTTCTTTGTTTCACTAACTCCATACTATTTCCTCCTGCATAACTATGGCTAATGGCTACCAATTACGCAACTTCAGTTAATGGCTAGATGTAGCTAGCCCTCCAGATCTTTCTACATGTATGTTTGTATGAATGTGATTTTGGTTACTTAAAATATAAGTGACATTGGATACTGGATTGATTTACCACAACTGCCATAACAAAGTCCCAAAGACTGGGTGGTTTAAACAATAGAGATTTATTTTCTCACAAGTCTGGAGCCAGAGGCTGATAGGAAGGTATCAGCAGGGTTGATTCTTCCTGAGTGCACTAGGGAAAAAGAATCTGCCTCCTGTCTCTCACCTAGCTGCTGGCAGTTTGCTGACAACCCTTGGTGCCTTGGCTTGTCAAATTATCACCCAGTCTCTGCCTTTGTGTTTAAGTGGCCCTCTCCCTCTGTGTAAGACTGTTCTATGCCCAGAATTCCCCAACTTGTAAGGACGTTGGTCCTATTGGATTCAGACCTACCCTAATGATATCATCTTAACTTGATTATCTGCAAAAGACTATTTCCAAATAGTCTTTCACGGGTGCTGGGTGTTAAGGACTTCAACATCTTGGGGGAACATAATTCAATCCATAACATACTCTAGTCCTTGACTTACTTTGGTTTTCATTCAAATAATATTTTGGGGGACATCTTTGCATGGTGGTATACATAAAGGTATCTTATTTGTTTTAACTGCTGCATAATAATCTGTTATGTGGATTTATAATTTCTTCAACAGTTCCCCTAGATATTATTTAGGTTTTTTTCCATTTTTTCATTGTGAAAAATGTCAGCATCCTCATGCAGCTTGCCCATGGTGGCTGGTGTCTCTGAAGGATAAATTCCTAGCAATGTGTTGCAAACAAAAGGCACATGTGCTCCTTTGCACTGTGAGAGATGTCACCAAATTGTCTTCTGAAAAGACTAATGATGACAGTTCCACAAACAGTTGAACACCCATGTTCTTTGAATTATTTCTATTTTCTCTTTTATTTAGGGATTTGAAAATCCTGCCCTTGAAATTAGTTCAATGCAATGACAGGTGTGTGAAGAGACAAAAAGGGAGGCATTCTGAGAGGGAGCTGTGCATATCGGGTGGTTTTGGAGGTCAATGGGCTGCCTGGTAGGAATGAAATCTCAACTCACAGGCTCATTACAGACTGTTCCCTCAGTTTAGGAGTTGATTCTCTCTCTTTTTTCTAGCTGTTGTAGCTACTGAGAAAAAAAAATCCCAAAAGTGATTTAAGATATAAAGCTTGGGCGCATGTAGCCTACAAATATGAATAAGAATATGCTTCAAAACTTCTGATTCTTCCCTATAAACCATGGTGTTTTAAATGCTAAAAAGTTTCAAATTTAATGTATTATCTAAGTATCAATATGGGAAAACAGAAAAAGTGATCCATTGAGGATTGAAGTATCATCACTTTGGAAAAGCTACCATACATGTGTGTGTATGTCAACATGTACATAAGTATGTATAGACATGTATGCATATATATGTATTTTTGGAGCAAACACTGTTTTACCTTTCTCTTCTTATTTCCGCATGCCTTTATTTTGCCCTCAGCTTAATCTCCTCATTCATATTTTTTAATTTGTCAGAAACAATTTTTAAACAGCTTGTTTGAACCTTGAAGGGGTTAAGTGCTTAGACAAATACATAAGACAAATTAGACTCAAAAACCAGCCTTGGCCGGGCGCAGTGGCTCATGCCTACAATCCCAGCACTCTGGGAGGCTGAGACAATAGGATTGCTTGAGCCCAGGAGTTTGAGACCAGCCTGGGCAACATAGCGAGGCCTTGTCTCTATTTATATTTTTAAATAAATAAATTTGTAAAAAGCCACCCTCCCCAGAGAGCACGTGGGTACATCAACCTTTTCTTTGGCCTCTACCACCCTCCTTCCCCTTCTCTGTGTGCCCTCTGAATTGCATTATACACTTTACACAGGTATTCTCTGGATACAGAGTTATGATTTTGAAAAACAGGTTTGAAATACATTCATGGTTTGCCTGCTTCAACTTATACATGAGTCCCTTGGTCTTAAAAGATGCACAATACACGTTTTTTTCCTTTTTTGCAGAGTCCAGTAAAAGGCGAAAATGGCAAAATAATTTTGGAAACAAAGGCCGTGATTCCAGGTGATGAAGATGCTTTGTTTCCCCCCTTGAAATCCGAGGACAGTGGGATTGGGCTCAGTGCCTCATCACCAGAGCTCTCTGAGCACTTGAGGGTTCCTCGAGTTTCTCTCGAAAGAGATGATGTTTGGAAGAAGGGTGGGAGTATGCAGAGGACGTTTCTTTGCATCCAAGAGCTAATTGCCAACTTTGCAAGCAAGAATATTTTTAGAGTTCAACAAACAGCATCAGGAGAAGAAAGCAAGTCTGAAGAGGCCGCAGGGAAGAGGGATAAGGGTGGGACACAGGGCCTGGCAGTCGATGACTCCAGCAGGAGGAATGCTTGGGAGGCTAAGCCCATCACTGTGCCCCAGTTTAAGCAGATGCTTTCAGACTTGTTCACAGTGCGAGGATCTCCATTTAAGACAAAAAATTCAGAGTCACCATCATCTTCACCCAGCAGCCCTGGCAGAAAAAAGGGGGAAGAGTGGGATGTTGACCAGGTGGTCATTGACCTGGGGGGCTCCAGGGAGGACTGCAGGGAGGCCTTTGCTGCTGCCTGCCACCTGCTGCTGGACTGCGCCACCTTCCCTGTCTACCTCTCCGAGGAAGAGACTGAGCAGCTCTATGAAACACTCTTCCAGCTTCCAGGTGAGAGGTAACCCTGCTGAAGTTCCCCTTAGATCATATGACTGAGATGATTGATGCAGCTTGAGTATCCCTTACCTGAAATGCAGGGGACCAGACATGTTTCAGATTTCAGATTCTTTTCGGATTTTGGAATATTTGTGTTATACTTAACTGGTTCAGCATCCCTAATCTGAAATCTGAAATCCAAAGTGCTCCAATAAGCGTTTCCTTTGAACATAATCATTAGTGCTCAAGAAGTTGCAGATTTTGGATCATTTTGGATTTCAAGTTTTGGGATTAGGGGTGTTCAACCTATACTTACAGACCAGCTAAAATATTGTCAGCTAAGAAGGAACTGTTGGCTGCATTTGTGTCCTTCTTTATTTTGTAACTAGTTGTGTATGTTTTTGACTTGTGTATCACTACATGGCAAGGTGGTAAATGCTAGGTCTGTGTTTTTAAACTTGGGTGTCCAGCAGCCCATCAGAAGCTCTAGAACATAAAAGGTGCTCGATAATAATAAGTAGACTTTTGCATGATACCTGTTGGCTTGCTAGGGCTGCTGTAACAAAGTACCATAAACTGAGAAATTTGCTTCACAATTTTAGAGTCCGGAAGTCTGAGGTCAGCATGTTGGCAGGACTGGGCTCCCTCTGAGACTCTGGGTAGAATACTTCCTGGCCTCCCCCTGACTTCTAATGATGGTCAGCAATTCTTGGTGTTCCCTGGCTCACTTGTCTGCCTGTCTTCACATGGTGTTCTGTGTGTCCCTTTTTTCACATTCTCCTCTTCTAAGGATTCCCGTCATATTGGGTTAGGGCCCACCTTAATGACCTCATCTTAACTTGATTACATCTGTACAGACCTTATTTCCAAATTAGTGTCAGCAGCAGAAGATTAGCACACTGCCATGCAGGTGACTTTCATAAATAACTTCCTGGATCTAGAGTACTATAGAATTTGCATAGTATGGAGTCATTCTTATGTGGTTTTGTTTGTTCTGCCTCTCTGGCTGGCTTCCTTTCAGGATCCAGCGATTCTAGTTTCCCGCCTTGGCTGAAATCCCTTATGACCATTTGTTGCTGTGTGACTGACTGCTACCTCCAGAACGTGGCCATTTCCACCCTGCTGGAAGTGATCAATCATTCCCAGTCCCTAGCGCTTGTCATCGAAGACAAGATGAAACGCTACAAAAGCTCTGGACACAACCCATTCTTTGGCAAGCTGCAGATGGTGACGGTTCCTCCCATTGCTCCAGGGATCTTGAAAGTTATTGCAGAGAAAACAGATTTCTACCAGGTATTTCCCACCAGGAAGAGGGTGGTTGGGACCTCCTTCCCAGATCATTTATTTAAAGTTGTTCCTAAGATTGTAGTCCCTGACTGTGATAAGGAATATGACTCCTCCTGTGTCCACTGAAAAGTTGCTGAATACCTGAGACTGCCTTTTTTGTCTCTGCATCCCAGGCTCCTGGCACAATTTGTGGCCCTACAATGAGTACTCACTAAATACTTATGCTTAGTTTTAGACTGACTGGACTTCATATGTAAGGGATTGTACAATTTCTGAATATTAAGAGAAATAGACTATGCCCTAACTGGTAAGGTTAAAGACTGCTGTTTTTTTAGCTTCAAGGAAAACATAGTAGTTGTCAAATTTGGGAAAGATTATTGCAAAGATGGTAGGCAGATGTTATTCATCTTTCTTGGGGACAAAGTAAGAATTACAAGAAAATAGTTTACAGTTATATATTATTACTGGGTATGGTGGCACATGCCTTTAGTCCCAGCTATGGAGGAGGATCACTTGAGCCCAGGAGTTTGCATCCAGCTTGGGCAATATAGCAAGAACCGGTTTCTAAATATATATATATATATAATATATATAACTGTAAACTATTTTCTTGTAATTCTTACTTATGCATATAACAGAGCTTATTTAACTGCAAGAAGCTGAAAGTTATTCCAGCTAGTTTATCAGTAAAAGTGAAGCTTATTATAAAAAGAGAGCTCAGCTGGGCGTAGTGGCTCACACCTTTAATTCCAGCACTTTGGGAGGCTGAAGTGAGAGGATTGCCTGAGCTCAGGGGTTTGAGACCAGCCTGGAAAACTTAACAAGACCTCATCTCTACAACAAATAAAAAAATTAGCTGGGAGTGGTGGTGCTTTCCAAGTAGTTCCAGCTACTTGGAAGACTGAAGTGGAGGGATCACTTGAGCCCAACAGGTTGAAGCTGCGGTGGCTGTGAGCATGTCACTGCACTCCAGAACGAGACTCTGACTTAAAAAAAAAAAAAGCTCATAGAAGTCAAGGAGTGTACGTGGAGTGGAGCTGGGTCTCCAGGATCTTTCTGGAAAACTATCGGATCCTGAGGCTGCTCTCTTTGCCTGGAGAACTGAACTCACTGTGCTCACCCACCCTCTGCCAGCCTGGGTTCACCTTGGTTGTCACCTTGGCCTTCAGTCTACCTTATAGCCCTCAAGCTTGGATTCCCTTAGCTAATGATGATTGTATCTCTTGTAATTCCAAACTAAGTGGTCAAGATTATTAAAGGGTCAGCGAGGCCACCTTGGGTCAGGTGCCTTCTGCTGGTTCAGTTCTCCACAGCAGGGTTGGGGATCAAGCGGGAAGAGGTTATGTGGCATAGTAGACACATGCCCACTGACTGGGGCCTGAGTATGGAACAGATTATCCCTGTAGGTGGAAGAAGCAGCAGACACTCTGGAAAGTCTGAGCCACTAAGGGATTTAATAGCCATCCTAAAATTGTGTGTGTGATATACTAAGACCAAGCCATCCTTGTAGATGTTACAGGCTATCTCCTCAAGAGGCTTCAAAATAGATGGCTTTTTACCATCTATTTGGGATGAACTCTTCTCAAAAAAGTCATTTAATTAAGGTAAACTCTCATCTTGGTTTCTTTTTCTAAAAAGTAACAGCTTTATGGAGATATCATTCATATACTGTATAATTCACCCATTTGAAAATGTAAAACTTGGCCAGGCTTGGTGACTCAGCCTGTAATCCCAGCACTTTGGGAGGCCAAGGCGAGTGGATTGCCTGAGCCAGCGGGTTCAAGTCCAGCCCGGGCAACTTGGCGAGACCTCGTCTCTACAATAAATAAAAAATTAGCTGGGCATGGTAGCGCGTGCTTGTAGTTCCAGCTACTTGGAAGGCTAAGGCGGAAGGATCGCTGGAGCCCAGCAGTTCGAGGCTGTGGTAGCCGTGAGCATGCCACTGCACTCTAGCCTGGGCGACAGAGTGAGACTCTACCTCAAAAAAAAAGTAAAATTCACTGGTTTTTACTATATTCACAGAATTGTGCCGTTCTAATTATGGTTTTCTATATCTATCTTTTTTCATCTTCCTTTGCTGCTTTTTTTAAATTAAATGAATATTCCCCAGTGTAATATTTTAATTTCTTTAATGATTTTTCAATAATTTTTTGAGTTATTTTCTTTTTTTGAGTCGGTGTCTCACTTTGTCATCCAGGCTGTAGTGCAGCGGCACGCTCATGGCCACTGCAGCCTTAACCTGCTGGGCTAAGGTGATCCTTTTGCTTCATCCTTCCAAGTAGCTGGAACTACAGGCATATGCCATCATGCCCAGCTAATTTATTTTTATTTTTATTGTAGAAACAAGGTCTCACCATGTTGCCCAGACTCATCTTGAATATGTGGGCTCAGGCAGTCCTCTCGCCTCTGCCTCCCAAAGTGCTGGGATTATAAGCATGAACCACCATGCCCAGTGGAGTTATTTTCTTAGAAGTTGCTCTGGGGC
Source organism: Tarsius wallacei (assembly GCA_963574415.1). Lineage (NCBI taxonomy): Eukaryota > Metazoa > Chordata > Mammalia > Primates > Tarsiidae > Tarsius > Tarsius wallacei. The sequence goes on from CAUYQG010046072.1 coordinate 34,085, forward strand.
TTGCTATATATATACTTTGTCTGAATCTACTTCAGTTCTATACAGACTTACTTTCAGTAAGATAAGAAATACTATCCCTGGATAGCTCTGTTTCTCGTCCCTCTTTTTTGTGCTATTACATCTGTGTATGTTAGAAACCCAAAAATACATTGTCATAATTTTTTTTTTTGAGTCAGAGTCTCACTCTTTCGCCCAGGCTGGAGTGCAGTAGCAGGCTCACAGCCATGGCAGCCTCAACCTGCTGGGCTCAGGGGATCCTTCTTTCTCAGCCTCCAAGTAGCTAGAACTACAGGTACGTGCCACCACACCTGGCTAATTTTTTGATTTATTGTAGAGACGTGGTCTCGCCAAGTTGCCCAGGTTGGTCTCAGACCCCTGGACTCAAGCAATCCTCTTGCCTCTACCTCCCAAAGTGCTAGGGTTACAGGCATTAGCTACCGTGCCCAGCCTGTCATAATTAGTAATCTATATAATTGTATGTCTTTTAAAGAGAAGAAGAAAGGAAAACATATATATGGAGAGACTTTGTTATATCAACCTTCTTATTTACCGTTCCTGGCTTACTTTGTCTGTGGACTTGAACTAACACCTGTTGTTATTTCCTTATTCCGATACACCTTTGCTCCCACCCACCTTGTGTGTATTGTTATTGTCAAATATATCTCTATGTGGCTTAGGACCAATAATATATTATGTACTTATTATTTTACACAACTGTTTTCTAAATCAGTTGAAAGAAGAAAGGAGAAGCATGCATTTATACTGTCTTTTTATAATTACATAATTACCTTTGCTGCTTTTAAAAAATATATGGATTCAAATAACTGACCTTTCTTAGCAGGTGGTAATGACAGATTTCAGGTGACTAAGAAAACACCTGGAACACAGAAGTAGAATAAGGCTGAAATATATGAAGGAGCAAGTGTGGTTTTTGTCGTTAGCATCAACTGCAAAAACCCTCCAAAAGTAATTTTTTAGTTGGAGGGGGTCTCACTGTCTTACCAGCGTGGAGTACAGTGATGCAATCATGGCTCACAATAGCCTCAAACTCCTGGGCTCAGGTGGTCCTCCCACCTCAGCCTCTCTAGTAGCTGGGACTCTAGGCATGTGCTACCACACCCAGCTAATTTTTTTTTTAAATAGAAATGAAGGCTCACTATGTTGCCTGGGCTGGTCTTGAACTCAAGCAATCCTCCTGCCTCAGCCTCCCAACGTGTTGGGGTGACAGGTGTGAGCCACTGTGCCTGGCCCCTCCAAAAAACCTTTTAAACGTTCCAGGAGGAGTCTCTTGCACGTAGATTTGCCATAGGAACTGCAAGCAAGAGGACTGCTTTATGTAATTGAGAAGTTTTGTATCTGAAATTTAATTATAATTTGATTGTTGGAAATAACTTATCCTTAGAGAAGAAAAAATAAAATAATGGTAGCCAGTCAGCTTTTAATTGATCTTTACAGAGAACACAGTTTTGTTGAGAAGAAATAAATGGACCAAAAAGTGAAGTTATTTGCTCTAAGATATTCCTACAGTGTTATAGTCTATGAGATATAAGCTTTTTCCATGATCTGGAAGAATGCCTTCAGAAATTCCCCTCCTGGAAGTGGGGACCAGCCCTTCTGAATCTCACTCTTGCTAGGGCAGGCACACCAACTAGGCTTGTGCTCCCTGGGATGTGAGTAGGTGCTAAAGCCTGTTGCAGGGCTAGGGAGAAGGAAGACTCAGTTTGGGGTGTGATTGGTGTCCTGCTAAAAGTGAGGCAGGCATCAGAAAAGGGATTGAACAAGCTTGTGGAGTTCCGGCCGCCAGCGCAACTCCTTATCAATACTGTGGTAGCCAATTTTTAGCAAACCCGATTTGCGACTACTGCAAATCCACCAAACTTCCTAGGAGGCGCATCTGTGAATTCCCTAGTGCCTACACAGGGTGAGGCATGTGTGTGCTTGTTGAAAGAATGCTTCTACCACTCAGGTCTAGTTTCCGCTTGATTCCCTTTCTGAAAGCACAGTGAAGGTCTGGCGAGGGCTGCATTACTCTTAACTGGTCAGAAACCTCCAGGTTTAACCTCTCATGTTGCTTGGATGACTTATAGATGACTTTTCTTGCTTTATTTTATTTGTTGGTGATGAAGGATTCTCACATAGCAAACATAGGAAAAAGCCAGTACCCTGGGGCTGGTACTGGACTATATGAGGAGGAAATGAGTGGATGTCACCTGTGTTGACATGGTTCCCGCCTGCCTTTTCCTTGCCCTAGAGGGTAGCTCGTGTGCTCTGGAATCAGCTGAACAAGGAGACCCGGGAGCATCACGTCACCTGTGTGGAATTGTTCTACCGGCTGCACTGCCTGGCCCCCACGGCCAACATCTGCGAGGACATCATCTGTCACGCCCTCCTGGACCCTGACAAGGTGAGTCTTTCCAGCCTGTCATCTCCATACTGCAATGACCCCGGCTGCTGGGCCGGCCCATTGCCTTATGTGCCCAAGGCAGACTTACATACATCCAGTTGAAGTCTTTCTGGGGCTTGGTGGTGACCCTGATTAATAAAATAAGCAGAAGTGGTACAGAATTTCCGAACTGTAAGGCCCTGGAAGCTCTAACCATCCTTTTTAAAGATCTAGAAATGTGGTCTGTGTCCATATCAAAGCTCACCAGGGAAATCTGCCCAAACTTGCTATAAGAACTTGCAGGGGTTCTGGAGCTATTGACAAAATAGGCAGTTGCAGAGAATTTATTGTCCCTTTAAGAATGTGTTGTTTCTGGGTTTCCTTTGCAGTCTAGTGTGTGTCTTCCTTCTTTAAGATGCTTGGGCCTGGCACTCCCAGAGGGCATGAGGAAGCTGTGCTCTTTTGCTTTCCTTAGACAACAGGCCTCAAGTGTAACCCTGGCCACCAACTAATGCCATGTCTTGAGTGTGCACTTTACTAAATGCACATCTTAGTTAAAGGGAGCAAGGAAAGGGGGTAGAATGTGGGTTTCCTTTTCCTTCTAAGTCAAACCGACAACAGTGGAGCATCTTTGCTATGGTTGCTATCAGTCCTGCTGAGATCTTTCATCTGTTATTTATTTATTTTTATTTTAAAATTGTGGGGTACAGTCTGTTATTTAAATGGGATTCACTGTGAATTGTCAGTTACAAAACCAGTTTCCTCACTTCTGTTTCTTTTCTTATCAAGGGAACAAGGTTGGAAGCTCTGTTTAGATTTTCCGTGATCTGGCACCTGACAAGAGAGATCCAAGGCAGCCGAGTGACATCTCACAATCGTTCCTTTGACAGGTGAGGTGGCTGTCATGATTTACCCTTAATGACCGGCCGTAGTGGCTCACACCTGTAATCCCGGCACTTTGAGAGGCTGAGGCGGGAGGATTGCTTGAGCCCAAGAGTTCGAGACCAGACTGGGCAACAGAGCAAGATCTCATCTCTACAAAAAAATTTTAAAAAACTAGCCAGGCATGATGACGTGTGCCTGGACTTCAGCTTCTTGGAGGACTGACATGGGAGGATCACCTGAACCCAAGAGGTTAAGGCTCTGGTGAGCCACAATTGTGCCACTGCACTCCAGCTTGAATAACAGAGTGAGACCCTGACTCAAAAAAAAAAAAGAAAGGAAAGTAAGAAGGAAGGAAATAAATGATTTACCATTAATGCACAGGAATGGTTGAATGTGTATCAAAGGTGTGGCTTCCCTCTGCAGGTCCCTGTTCGTGGTGCTGGACAGCCTGACCTGCACAGACGGTGCCATCGGCGCAGCAGCTCAGGGCTGGTTGGTGCGTGCTCTCTCCCTTGGGGACGTGGCACGCATCCTTGAACCTGTGCTCCTGCTCCTGCTCCAGCCCAAAACCCAGAGGACTTCCATCCACTGCCTCAAGCAGGAGAACACTGCTGGTGAGCAGGGCCCCGGGCATGGGACCTCAGCTACCTGTTGTGACATGGGATTTAGACTCACTAGGTGGTTTTGCTGTACACAGATGGTATGAAGGTACTCTGTAAGTTTTTGTGGACTTTGAAAATTTAAGGACCCAATGATCTAGCCCTTACAACTTGGTGTTGTGAGTTTGCTGTTTTCACTTAAAAACCAAATTATTTTGTTTTTTAAAAAGGGAAAATTTTGAAATATACAATATATTTTTAACTGTGTTCACTACACTATACAACGGATCCCAAAATGTATTTCTCTTGTCTAACTGAACCTTTGTACCCCTTGACCAGCTCCCCCCATCCCCACCTCTCGTAACCACTATTCTCGCTACTTCTATGAGAGTAGATCATAAATGTTCTCACTATGTTAAAATAATAATTGAGGTGAGGGATATATTAATTAGCTTGACATAATCATTTCACAATATATACATATATCAAAACATCACATTTTATTCCATAAATATATGTGATTATTATTGTCAATTAAACATTTAAAAATATTTTAGTGCCCATGTTTTAATAATAATTCTTGATGCTTTTGCAAGGGAATACAATTCAAATGTATCTAAGGTAAGAGGAGAGAATAACAGAGCATCTATCTGTCCAGATGTCTCCCAAGCTGACACCTTCACTTAGAAGAGAGGAGTTAAAGGTGGACATCTGGTGTGAAGTTACTAAGTTTGGGTTTTCCAGGCGAGCACTTCCATCCAGACCTGCAGCCTGGGGTGGTCAAGGTGGCCTCCAAGTGTGAATGACTGAAAATGTCAAAATTTGTGTATAAATTGGTCAGATGTACTTATCTTAGAAATAACTTGTATTTGTGAGCCTTCAACTGCAAGGTAAGTGGTTTCTTTGCTATCTGTGCTATAAGGTTCTTTTCAACTATAAACTCCTGTTAATCAGATGATCAGAAATGCAGAAGAAATAAACCTTCTGGTTCAGAGAACTGCCAGAGGCATCTTTAACACAAATTTAAAAGATTATAGGTAGAAGTGCAGAAAGAAAAGAAAAACTAAATACACACAATGAGTCTATTAAACTTCCAATATTAACACCTGATACAGTTAACGAGCTAACATTTCTTCCTCCAGTAGCTATTTTTTATGACTCTGCAGTTTTCCACAGGATGCTCACTGGATTGTAAATATTCTTTGTCAGTCTTATCATTTAGAGAATAGCTGCTAAGTAAGCAGAGGTGTATGAAGTGCTTCCTCTTTTTACAGGGTTCCTGGCCTAACCCTTATAAACCCTAGCTTTCCTTTGGCAAAGAAAGTTGGTTGCCTTGTCAAAGAGAAACATTTCATCATCCCCCATTATAAATAAATAAAAAGTCGCCGGGCTCGGTGGCTCAGCCTGTAATCCCGCGCCTTTGGGAGGCTGAGGTGAGTGGATTGCCTGAGCCCACGGGTTCGAGACCCGCCTGGGCAAGCAAGACCTCATCTCTACAATAAATCAAAAAATTAGCCGGGCGTGGTAGTGAGCGCCTGTAGTTCCAGCTACTTGGAAGGCTGAGGCAGAAGGATCGCCGGAGCCCAGCAGGTCGAGGCTGCGGTGGCCGGGAGCGGCCACTGCACTCCAGTCTGGGCGACGGAGTGAGACTCCAACTCAAAAAAAAAAAAAGAAAAAGAAAATTGCTGATCCTCTCACCAAGAAAACTCTCTGGCCCTGTTTCCTCATCTGAATGACATATATGATAGGGTCTGATATTCATCCTCTTCCCTTCAGTAAGTCTGATGGTGGCTTAAGGTTGGCATCCCTTCTGGTTGGTTTGTGCCATATCACATAGGTAGTTTTGCGTTTTGAGTAGTATCCCTGGGAGCTGTCATAAGGACAAAACGAGGCATTATAAGGGAAATCTCTATCACAGAAGCTGCCACAGTACCTACTCACTCAACCCTTGTGCCTTCCTTTAAGATAATGATGCACTCTGAAGGGCTCATAGCATTGTCCCTAGCAGGCATGAGTATACTGTGACAGATGGCAATTAGAAAGCCCTCCCTTTAGGTATTTAAGGTGCTTCACTTTACTAAAGGAATTAGAGACAGTGTGGCCGGTAAGAAACTACCTTAAAGACTGTCACACCTGAATAAAGGATGTACCACTAATGAAATTTCACTCATGGTCCCAATTTGTCGAACAAGACAATTTGTGGACTGGAAGTTTTCAGTTCATTTCTGAGATTTGGGGATCATTTGCTATGGGAGTTACATTTTCTTCCAGTGAAGTAACCACATGCTGAGAAGGTGAGGACAAAAATGGAAACACTTCAGCTGATTTGAAAACTTGTCTTTCATTGCTATTTGTTTAGCATCTCTCTTTGCAGAAGTCAGTTCTTACCATTAATATACCTGAGTTCCCATAAAGGCTTTTCTACTAACCTGCTGTGATCTGGAAAAGTAACCATTGTCTCTGTTTATAAATCTCATGATGATGTAGCTAAAATAGATAGCATCTAAGAGCTATAAATAATCTTAAAAAACATCTAGTCCAATTTCTGATCTTACTGAAGAGGAAGGTAAGTTCCAAAGAGAGAAAAGCACTTGACTTCTGATTCTTGAAGCCTTTGGGCTCCAAATTCTAACCAACTCACACAACCACTGCAGACAATATCAATATAAGATTCATGGAGATGCCACCCGACAGGTTTAGGTTTCTTCTCAGGCATGCTCACCAGTAATGAAGACATCGCCTGAATGAAGTATCGCTTTAGAATCCTGTTCCTTTTACTTGAACATGCATCTGCCAGTCCACGCAGGGTGAAGAGGAAAATCATGGAGTTGACTCCAATTCCCTACCCAACTGATAAGGAGGAGGCTCCTGACAGAGATCTGGGGCCAGCATGACAAGGGAGTGGCTGGAAGCAGCTTCCATCTTCTTAAGATGGACTCTCTTCACGTGGTGAGTTGCATTTTCTTCTGGGTTATATATGAGGCAAACTTGATTCTACTTCACTGTTACGAGGGAGGCAGGCCTTATAAACTAATACAGACCATAAATACAGAAAGAGCATAAGATCAAGTATAGAACCATTAGGAGGATACAAACAGAAAGGAGTTTGCTAGCAGAAAAAACATAGAAGGAGTGGTCAGAAAGAGATAACCAGGAGGCTGAAATGTCATGACAATTAAAAAAAGAGTTTCCAGATATGAGTGTCAAATAATATTTTAGAGTTTTCTGACATAGCACATTGTTTTTTTTTTATGATTACGACTAGCAGCAATTTTAAAACTAAACTGAATCAAGTTCATTATATACTTTTTGAAGTCTAATAAAATGTAAGTTTTTTTTTAAAAAGCTGTTTGGAGTGGGAAGAGGAAAGAATAAGTATTAGGAGAGAGAGAACTCTGGTACTAAGAGATCTAGGAAATCCAGCATTCCTAGAGGATGCTGAAGCTGGGAGCTACAGGAATGCCTGCATGTCTACCAGTTTATAATTATAAAGAAATGTTTTAATAAATACTTGTGGGGTCAAACTAATTTTTCAGTTTCCTTCCTAAGCTATCCTTGCTCTGCCTGTCCCTTTAATGCTGATATCCCCAGGCTTCCAAGGTTTGCTCTCTTCTCTCTCTTATTGAGGTCATGGGTCCTCCCTTTGAGGATCTGTGAAAAGTATTGATCCCTTGCCCAAAAAAGGCCATGTGAAAATGCAGATCACTATTGCAGGGAATTTGAAATCTCTGGTCTATATATACACTGATGGTTCCATGTGCTCTAGAAGATTTGATACCATATTTACTTGCAAATCTCTGTTTTTAACCTAGAGTCTATTCCAAACATCTATTTGCAACCCAAGACTCCCTCTTCCATCAATACAATGGGGATAATTATTACTCCACCTATGCACCCCGCGGAGTTTTTGTGAGTCTGAAATAAAATGCTCAATGGAAAAGGCCATGGTGCATAGCAAGGTATTCTACAAGTATCCCAGGGAAGCCTGCTTGTGCTCTTCACTTATATAGCCATATAGAAAGGGAGTTGCCTATGTCATTTTCATCCAAAAAGGCAGAGTAAGGAATAGAATTTTGTGTGAACGTATACCTTAGGAATGGGAAAGAACATTTTTTTCACAATTAGAGCTAACCTAGAGTGAAAGTTCAGACCATGGTAAGATTCAAGTATCTGTTTCTTGGCTTCTAATATATATTTCAGAGTATTTCAGAGGAGAGCTCTTGGTTTTCAATAGCCTATTTCCAAACTCTGTGTTTAACAGGTATGCATTTGGAAATAGATTTCCCTTCCTTATTGCAGTCTATGGTAAATCATTTCCTTGAGTTACAAGTATTTTTCTATTTCAGAACAGCGCATGTCCTCTAAATACCCCGTGGAACTAACAGGAAATAAAATCTACCCTACAAAATAACTCATTGGAAAATATTTCATGGTGCTAGTAATTTGTTCTCCAAAAACCTTAATCATGTCTCACTCTGGACAAAAAAAAACATGGATAAAACCAAGGATTTGCAGTAAAAAAAGGTCTCAAATCTTTACATATAAGTTTGATTTGAAATCATCTTCAAGAACTCTGCTTTCTCATCACTGTTGTGTAGGTCCTTTACTAACATACATAGACGTATCATCAAAGATTTGTTCATGATTTAAAACTAAGATTAATTTAAATGTAGGCTCAAGGTTAATAAAAATGAGAGCAATGTAGCAACAGAGTCTTGCTGAGCAAATCATGGGAGAAAAAGAAAATGTTTTATCTACAGTGAAATTCACAAACTATCATTAACTTTTCTTCAGCAATGAGTGTGCCAATTATTACTGCCAATACCTATTTGTTTAGTGTCATCTTTTTAAAAATACTTGGAGGTGTTTAATTTGATTGACTCTGACGACTGTGATATTACACTTACATGATAGAATCAAGTCCTTGTTAAAATAGTAAATAATGGAAATGGTTAAGGGTTTAAAAGGCACCCTTGAATAGCGTTAAAGACCATTGGATTTGGGGAAAGAGAAGTGGGTTTAAAACTTGAAAGTTATCTTAACTTTCAATTTTCTCATCTGTAAAATTATATCAATAAAAGTACTTATTTCTAAGGATTATATTGAAGATTAAATTTGATACTATATCTGAAATACTTAGTATATTGCCCCACACATAGTAACATATCCACTGAATATTAGTTACCTCCTAACATAAAGTTTATTGTTAAGATAATCTAAGTTGTTTCTAAAATTATATGGGAATGTGAAAGATTTTAAATAGCAAAAAAAAAAAAAAAAAATCTTGAAGAAGAAAAAGTTGGAGAGCTCACACTACCTGATACCAACTTAATACACAGCTACAGTATTCAAGAGCGTATGGCATTGATATAACAATAAATGAACAGATGAATGAAACAATGGAACAGGCCTTGTCCTATATAATCTGTTATTTGATAGTCCAATGGAGAAAGGAATAACTTTTCAACAAATGGGGCAGGAAGAACTGGATAAATATTAGAAAAAAATATCAACTCCCTTTCTCATGTTATATAGATAAATTATTTCATAAATCATAGACCTAAACATAGGCTAAAATTATTAAGATTTCAGAAGAAAATATAGGAGAAATCTTATAACCTTGAGATAATAAAATATTTTGGAATAGGACATATGTACTCAAAAAAGAAAATAATAATAATTAGATTAATATAATGAGGATTTCATTAAAATTAAAAGATTTACTTTATCAAATACAGTACTAATGTAATAGAAAATCAATCAAAGATTAGAAAAAGTAATCAAAATGCATGTAGGACAAAATATACAAAGAACTTCTTCAAAACAATAATAAGACAAATACGCACTTAAAAATGGGAAAAAATCTTGAATAGATACCTCAAAAAGCAGAGGGAACATGGCAAATAAGGACTTGAAAAGGTCCAACATCATGAGTTATTATGAAAATATAAGTTAAAATCAAAATATGATTTGTTTTCCTACTCACTAGAATGGTTAAAAATAACTGATATCATCAAATATAGGTGAGTGCGTGGCACATATATTGCTAGTTAGAATATAAGTGTTTCAGCCATTTTGGAAAACTGCCAGTTTCAAATAAAATTATGTAGACACCTACCATATGCCTCAGCAGTTCTAGTCCTTCATATTTAACCAAAAGAAATGAACAATTATGTTCATAAAATATATCTGTATAGGAGTAGTTATAGCAGTTTAATTCATTAAAAAGTCAGCAATTGGAGACAACCAGCATATTCATCAAAGAGCATGAATAAACATATTGCAATATATTCCTACAATGAAAAACTACTCAACAATAAAAAGTAATCAACTAATGATACACATAACAACATGAATTAATACCACAGATAATCCACTCAACACAAGAAGCCAGGCACACAAGAAAAGTGTACCTGGCATACAATTCCATTCATAGGAAATTCAAAATCAACAAAATGAGACCGAGATGGTAGAAATCAAAACACTATTTTTCTATAGTAGACGAGCATTAACTAGATGGTTGAATAATGGAATTTTCTGAGGTGATAAATATTTTCTGCATCTTTATTGATCTGCTGGTTATATAGTATATACATTTATCAAAAATAATAGAATTGCACACTTAAACTGGTTATATTACTGTATGTACATGTGCACTAAATAAAACTTTTTAAACACTAAAAGAAAATTGAAGCGATCCAGTGCTTCTTTCAATATATTATGTTAATGCCCATTCAAAGTCCTGACAGTGGATTCAGTACTAGGACTTAGGTATTATTTAAAACCTTAAGTTGTCTTTATGATCATTCGACTCTTCAAAGAATTGTGGTATGAATTATCTGAGCAAGGAAACCAAAACTATGAAGAGTCACGTTAAGGGAACAATATTTGGAGTCAAGAGATGTATATTTTGCTTCTGGCTCTTTCCGTACCCTTCTGTGCACTCTAAGGGAAGTTGCTTTCCTTCTCTGTGCCCAGGAGCATCATGGGACTGAACCAGATATTCCTCAAGAGCCTTCTGAGCTCTAATGCCCTGCGACTTCAGGGTCATAAAACATCTGTCCTAAGCTGGCGGAGCTATTTCTCTGCTGACCTGATATATGCAAAATCCAACATTTAAATTGTCTGTTCAGACTCCACTTGAGAACTCAACAAGGTACTCCTCTAGAGCTCCAGGATGGTGTCTCCTGCCTTCAGAGAGAGAACATCATGAGGTATGGCTGTTCTCTAACTGGTGGGACACCATCTCCTCTCACTTCCTGCTGAAAACACCGCAGGTCTCTGTGCATTTACTGGTGAACCCCCTGAAGCTCCTCCAGGCAGGACACCTGGAAACCACCAAGCAGGACAATCAGGCATTTAGGCAGGTGTTTTAAATGTTGGAAAATAGCACTAATGACACTCGGTTCTCCTACTGCACACGAGGCACCATGCTGAGTGCTTTAAATTCACTTGGACTGGCCGGGTGTGGTGACTCACACCTGTCATCCAGCACTCTGAGAGGCAGAGACATGAGGATGGTCTGAGCCCACAGGTTCAAGACCAGCCTGGGCAACATGGCGAGACCTCGTTTCTACAATAAATCAAAAACAAAATTAACTGGGTGTGGTGGCGCACACCTGTGGTTCCAGCTACTTGAAAGGCCGAGGCAGAAGGAATGCCTGAGCCCAGCAGGTCAAGGCTATGGTGGTCATGAGCGTGCCACTACACTCCAGCCTGGGTGACAAAGTGAGACTCCAACTCAAAAAAGAAAAGAAAAGAAAAATACATTTACTCAGCTTATGTAACCCTCACAACCACCCTGTGAGGAAACCACTGTTATTCCTCTCATTTTTCAAATCAGGAAACAAACTTAGAAAGGGTAAGTTACGTGCATAAAGTCACACAGCTGGGATGTGGCAGAGCCAGAATGTAGTAGAGAATGTTTACTTTCCAGTCTGTGTGTTTAAAAACTTCCCTATACTGCCATTCCAGCATGGTGATCTGCAGAGGCCTGAAGTAAACATCCAGTCAACTGGATATTTGCTCAAATTATTATTTGCAAGGAATGAGAGGCTATGGTGAAGTGATTTCTAAGGTAGCTTTAGATTTAGAGGATCTGTTCCTAGAAGGTAGACCTAGGGTGGGCCCAAGACCTTCCTGGGCACAGCTCAACCCACTACGCTGAGCTGCCTCCCACCAGCAATCCCACCCCCACCCCACCCTGCAGGCTAGGAGTGTATGCCCCCTCCAGGACCTCAGCAGCCCTTGTCATTGCAGACCGATCCAAAAATATCGCATTTGGCAATGTGTTTCATACCATCTCTCACCCTGACCCTGAAATCAATTAGATCTTGGTTTTAAACTCCAGGAGTGTGCGGCGCCTACAGCCTTCCTCCAAAGTCATACCAGAGCATACACAAATGATTCCATGATCCGCCATCTTCAGGGCAACCTCAACTTGGTGATTCTGCCTTCCTGAGGAGAAGTGGCCTGAGGCTTCTCTCAATGGCAAGTACCATGGGCAAATCCCAAATACCCATGTCAGGGAACACCTAGTTTTTGAATGATGTGTCATATTATGGGGGGCTATAAAGAATTAACCAAAGAGTCCATGACTGACCCCTAACCCCACATATACCTTTAAGAGGTAGTAGCCCTATCTGATGAAAGAAAATGATTATTAAACATATAATAATTATTAAATATATAACATGAGGACAACCTCCTTGGGTCCCCTCCCAATGTGGGAACTTTTCTGTCCTCTCAAAAAATCCTGCCTTCTCACTATATATATAAATATAAAATATTTTCTACAATGTATTAAGTGCTGCCTAAAAAAAATGTGGAGCCAAAGCAGATCTGTTATTGCCCTCATACATCTCCCTAGACTTAATAAGTCGCCACGTCACCTGGTGACAGGCAAGTGATTGTAACTAGAGACAGTTTCTTGATCTAGACAAGGTCAAAACCATGAGGATTCTAGAAGGGAGTGACATTCAAAATAGCATGTGTCAACAGGTAACAACAGGAATGAGGCCTAAGGCTGAGGCTGATCGTGAATGATGTAGGAGGAATGGGAGGACCCAACAGAGTTCTGAAATCAAAGGGTACATTTGCTTAGGAAGATAGATACCAAGTCACAACCTAGAGAAATGACACTTCCGCTGAGATCTTAAGGCTTTGCATGAGTTAAAAATGAGAGGGAGCTCTATGTTGTGAAATAAAACAGAAATATGCCTCTCAAGACATGGAATCAACAAATGCTTATTGAACTGTATAAATATGTATAAACAGTATAAACTCCAAAAAAGTGGGGAGAAGCGGGTACTGAAGCTATTCGAGTGGCTAACTCGGTGAGATGAGATTTCAGGAGGATTTTGCTTTTCCTGTTATATGTTTCTACATCTTACAAATATTGTACATCAGTCCATTTTGTATTTTCTGAGAGGAAAATAAAGTGTGTTTTGTTTTCCTTTATTAAAGCAAAATCTCTGCAGATGCCTTCTTAGACAATAGGAATAAAATTGCAAAGGAAATTGCCCTAATGTGACCCAGACTGGGTCTGGTCATGCTTTAAACATAAATAGAAAGGCCTTTTGATGATGTAATTTTGAAAGTGTCCTTGACATTCTTGAAGATTTTAGCAGGCCCACAGAAAGGAAAAAAATAGAATCATGTAGCTGAAAGGGACCTTACAGTTCAAACAGTCCAACTCACATATTTTACCACTGCAGGAAATGAAGCTCTGAGAAACAGATACTTCAAAGAGAAATCTACTCAATAACCAATAACATTTCTAAACACCAATAGTCACGAATTTGTCACCTAAGAAACCTTCAATCATTAATAGAAACAAAACTTAACTAAGAATAAATCTAACCAAATATGCACAAGTTTACCACAAAGAATACAAGAAACGCTATTTAAAATATAAAATAAAACCTGCATGTGGTCAAAGGTAGGAAGATTTGCCATAAAAACCTACAAAATAACTGACATATATAGTCGGTGCTTTCTATATCTATACATTGAATCTGTTGGAAATATGTCTCCCCATACATTAAACATACATTGCCATTCCAGTAAAAATCCTGACAGGATTTGTGGGTTGGTTGGGTTTTTTAAAAATCAATTTTATTGAGATATAACTTACATGAAATGAAATGTACTCAATTTCAAGTGTACAGTTTGATGAGTTGTGACAAACTTGTACATCAATATAACCACCACCCTAACCCAGACTTTCATTCCCCCTGGAATGTCTTGCAGGGCTTTTCAGGAAATTGGGAAACTGATCTTAAAATACACACTGTGGAGCAAAAAGTTAAGAATAGCTTAGACAATTTTCAGAAACAAGTTGGAGAATTTTATCTAACAGATATACAGATTAATTTTAAATCCATAGTAACTAAGATATAAACAAATAGGCCAAAGATATAGTTATGAGTTCCAGAAATAGACACGCTCAGATATAAATGCTATATATACATACATATACCAAATTAAATCTACCAAAGAAGGCATTTCAAGTCAGTTATATTGGAATACAGCCATGTTAATTCATTCACAGATTGTCTATGGTGGTTTCATGCTACTACAGCAAACTTAAGCAGAAATCCATATGGCCTGAAAAGTCTCAAATATTTACTATCTGACCCTTTACAGAAAACGTTGGCCAATCCCTGCTCAGGATATTCACTGCAGTCTGAAGTTTTATAATATGAAAAGCTAAAATGCTAAATTATATTCTATTTCCTCAAAAGCATAGAAAATTAAACCCTTTTTTTATTCCCCCTCATGCTAGGAATTATTGTTTTTAGGAATTTCGGTTTTACGTTTTAGACTAAACTTTGGCTCTTTATTCTATCCTGCAATTCCATATTTTCATGTAGGATCATATTCTTTTGTCTCAGGAGCGCTCTTTGGTATTTAGTGCGGGTATCTGATACTAAATGATCTCCTATTTTTCCTATGGTGTTTTTATTTTGTCTTCATCTTTGAAGTTACTTTTGCTAGATATGGAATTGTAGGACAGTGTTTGCTTGTTTCTTAGAATTTTAGGAGTTACTCTATGCACCTTGACTTATTACAAATGTAATGCAAACTATTCCTTTTATCAGTTTCTTCATAACGCCAGGACTTTGGAAAATTCAAATTCCAACCTTTATGTTTTCTGTCATTTTAGACTACAATAGATTAAGGACCCACATTCTAATCACTGGGTAATCACTAGAAGAAAAGTAATAGATGTATAATTAACAATTTAATAGAAGGATAAAGGGAACAATCATTTAATTTTTAATCTAAAAGAAGGCCAAAAAATAGAAACATACAATAAATTTATGAGTCAAACAGAAAACAAATAATAAGATGGTTGGTTGAACCTCAAGTATATTAGTGCTTATTTTAATTGTAAATGGATCAAAATTTTTAATTAAAATCCTGATATCATCAGCATAGATATAAGCGCAATCTCAATATTAATTTTCCTTACAGGAAAATTTATTGTTCATTGTAAGATACAGAAATGTACAAAAGGCAAGAATGGAACATGCATATTATGTCAATATTAACCACAAAAAAACCTGATTTAGTAATGTATACAAATATCTGTTAAAGTGGACTTTAAGGCAAAAAAGGAGCAAACTATCAGAAAAAATAACAATTCTGAATGTGTATATAGATTCAAGACATATACAGCAAAACTGACAGAATCAAAAGAAGAGATAAAGACATTCATAATGATAGGAAATTTTATTACATTTCTCACAATAACTGATAGAGCAAGCAGGGGGGAAAATTCATAGAGATAAGAAAAACCAAAGCAAACAGCAAACTTAAATTAGTTGACACATATTGAACACTGCACCCAACTTTGATCATACTATTGGTTGAGGTGTACATGAATACTTCCCAAAATTGACCATATAGTGGATTGTAAAGTAAACTTTAACAAGATCAAGGAATTACAATTATTTAGAATGTATTCTCAGGTCACAGTAAAATTAGGATAGAAATCTTATCAGATAGATAGTTTAAAAATCACCAACTACTTGAGAAACAATGCACTTTTAAATAATCTATGAGTCACAGAAAAAAATCACAACAAATAATAGAAGGCTTTTGAACTGAGCATTAAAGACACAAGTTTCTGCATAGCAAAACTTTTGCAATGCAACTAAAGCAGTCCTTAGAGAGAAGTGCATAGCCTTAAATACGTAGATTAGAAAGGGAGAAAGTATTTTTGTAATTTATATAATTCTCAAAAATTAAGAACAAGGAAAACAAATTTAAAAGGAAGCATAGAAGAGGAAATAAAATAATAAAAAACTGAAATCAGTGGAAAAGGAAAAATTGCAAAAACAAAAATTCAAGGCCAAAAAAAAAGCTATTTGAAAATAGTAATGAAATTGGTAATTTTCTAGCAGTGCCAATCAAAGAGAGTGTGAGAGTGAACATGCATTACAACATCAGAAACCAAAAGGGCGGCAATAACTACAGATCCTCATACGTCACTGATGGGAGGATGAATTGAGAAGACTGCTTTTTAAGAGCAATTTGTTCATATTTAGAAAATTTAAAGATCTTGTCATTCCATGTGGAGGTACATTTCTTAAAGGTGGTAGTTCTGAAACCTGATACACATTAATTGCCTGGCAAGTTAGAAATCTAATAAAAGCAAACAACAACAACAAAAAGAAACAGATTAAAAAAATTGGAATGTCTAGGGATGGAGCCTGAATGTAGGTAAATTTTCAAATTCTCCCTTAATATTCAGCCACTGTTAAGAAGCACTTCCCAGTGAGAACACTTATAAATATTCATAGGGAGACATGTTCACAGAGAGATAAGAATGCCCTTTATACTTCTTGTAAGAGGAATAAAAAAGAAACTATGTACATATCAACAAAAGAATCATAAATTAATTGGGATACTAGACAATGTTTAAAAATGAATGAACTTTGCCTAAAGGTATTAACATGGATGAATCTCACACAGTAGAAAAAACAATTTGCAGTAAGAAAAGTATAACATGATACCAATTTCATAAAGTTTGAAAAAATGTAAAAATCTATACATTTGAAGTCAGTAGAGAATAGTAGTTGAGAACTCAGATATCAGCTTCCCTATCAACAAGAATGACCTTGGCAGTTATGTAATTTATGTGTATTTCATATTCTTCCTCTATACAATTGGTATACTATTACTGTCCACCTCAGAGCATGATTGAGGAGATTTAATGAGCTGATCAATGTATGCATGTAAAGGGCCTGGTGCATCACAAGTGATTAATAATTGTCAGTTATTACTGTTACAGAGAAGGTTTTGACTATATAATGTTTCATTTCTTAAAAATTGTCTGTAGTAAGTTTGGCAAGGTGTTAGAATATAGTAGAACTGGATGGTGAGTATACATCTCTTTTTAATATTGTTTTCTGTTCCTTCCAGGACATTTAAAATAGTTCACAATGTGGAAAGCAGTGTGTGACAATTCCTGAAAGAACTAAAACTTGACCTACCATACAACCCAGCAATCCTTCTCCTGGAAATATACCTGGAGGAATATAAGTCATTCTACAAAAAAGACACCTGAACACACATGTTCATAGCTGCACTATTCACAAAAGCAAAAACATGAAACCAACCCTACTGCCCATCAAACATGGACTGGATAAAGAAAATGTGGTATATATACACAATGAAGCATTATGCAGCCATAAAGAAGAACAGAATCATGGACTTTGCAGCAAATTGGGTGGGGTTGGAGACCATCACACTTACTGATCTATCACAGAAACGAAGAACTGAATATGGCACGTTCTCACTCTTAAGTGGGACCTGAACACTAGGCACATTGGCACAAGGGAGGGATTGACAGTCGCAGGACACTTGGAAGGGGAGGGAGTGGGGGTACACAGAACAACAAGAAAGGGTACCCGACCCCAAACCAGGAAAAGTGAGGAGCAGTCGGAGGCCAAAACTTTATCTACACAAAGTCTACTTGTGTAGCTAATCCTGACTTGTACCCCACATCTCTATAATAAAATAAAAGAGACCATGATCACAAGTCAAGTCCTCTATGTGGACATACTGCCCAAGTCACTTACCTGTTTCCTGGCAAAGGCAGTGGTCTACTCCAAGGATTCTGAGTCTACATAAAGCAGCATCCTAAATTCCAAAACTCATCTTGCCCCCAGTAACTTGCCCCTAATTTATCAAATGTGATATGAGAAATTAAACTTTTAATGTGTGTTGGAATTATTTCTATTCCAACGACTGAAACACTGGCCTGCTACAGCCAGTTTCAAAAGCCCTTTGTGATTCCTTAATTAGTTTTGTGTTGCGTGGGGTTATGTTTTAACTTTGCTCACCTCTCCTTCACTGACTTGTGACTAGAAAGTTAAGTGGCAAAAACTCTTCACTGGCTTTCCATCCCATTCAGAATAAAATGCAGAGTCACTTCCTCAATGCCACGTGTAGCACCTGGCCCAAGTGCACTTCTTACCATATCTGCTACCACCTGCCCCTCTGCTCCCCTGCTCTGGTCACACTCATAGCAGTTGTTTGGTTTGTTTGTTCCCTTTCAGAGCTGCCAAACAACCCCTCATCTCAGAGTCCTAGTACTGGATCTGTCAGGTGTCTTGTCTTCTTCAGATCACTCAAGGCTCCCTCCTTCCCTTCAGGTCTCTGCTCAGAGAGAGATCCTCCCTAACCAAGTTGTCTAAGTTAGCCACTTTCACCATTACTGTCTACTGGTCATAGTGTAATTTTACCCACAGCTCTTTCCCCAGGCCAACAACAACATGCACAAGACTCAGAGCAAGGCTACAAAGGGAGGTTCACGTATCTGGTTATTGACAAATTACAAGTCAAGGGGGCAAGGCGTTAGTAAGATATTTTCTATTCTCCTACATTGACAAATACACAGTCATAACCACCTAGAAGTCTACTTTTGAATTTAGAATTTCCAGATTCGTCAGAACTTTGTATCAGAAAGTGGGAAGAGTGGGCCTCTGGACCCGGGACTTTGTCTCATCCCTGTCTTTTTCACTCCAGCCCCCTCTTTCTCCAGGCATGGTCTCCCACAAGATCAGCCCAGTTGAAGAGTCCAAGCTCCATCCATGCTTCTGGATAGTCAATACTGCTTTGACATACTGGGGTTCAGAGCTGAGTAGAGACTTGAGGAAATAGGCCCTACAACTGAACTTCAACTGGCCTATATCTCTGCTAATGCAAATCCACAAGGAAGGAGTTCTGATTTTCTTGGCTTGGACAGAGCCTTTCAAGTTGTCAGATATTCATCACACATTGCTGCTCAACAAACTGCTCAGTGCCACTCCCTACTTGGGGTTGTGGACGGCAATGCTTACCCTAAAAGAAGTTGGGTTCCATAGGCAGATTGACATGCCTGATACAAATCTGTTACTTAAAGGCTTGAAGCCATCCTGTCATGGTGGACAACGTCAAGTTGACTCCCTGATGTGGTTCAGAACATGAACTCTTTGGTCATTTGGCTCATGTTTAAATCCTGTCTCTTACTAGCTTGGTGACTTTGAACAAGTTATATAACCATCCTCTGCCTGCTCTAGAGGGTGTTTGAGGTGAGAGCTTGAGTTAGTACAAGCGATTAGAACAGGGTCAGGCAGTTATTAAATCCCTGATAGGTGTTAGGTAGCAGCAGTGATAGTAGCTGTGAAAAAACTCACTCTTCCCCTCCACTAAATCCTGATGGCTTATAATAGAATCAGGCACTAATACACAAATTAAATATCTCCTTGAAAATAAGTTCTGAATTGTAGACTTTATATTTCATAAGATTTCAGAGAAGGGAAAGGAGAGTAGGCAATGGAGTGAGAAAAGCTTCTTTAGGGAGTGAGACCAAGTAGAGCCCAGAGGATGAGGGATTTGGCTGGAGAAGGGCATTCAAGGCCATCTGTGCCCAGGTGGCTTCATTGGAATAAGGGTTTAGTGTCCTAAGGCCAATATTTTGAAGGGCACAATGAATCTGGATATTTAAGCACATGTTTGAAAAACAGTCATATTAGGTTATAGTTATAATTTACAAAAAGTTCCCTTCCCTGGGTGAGGGGCCAGTTCTTCTCAATCATGCTATTTTTTGTCCCTTGACAGGGCTTTCTTTCCATCATAAAACAGTCCCCTCTTCCAGGGGGTCATTTGTTTGTGCTATTGTGAGTGAGCCTGCCTGGAATGTTAACTAAAGTTTGTCCACAGAGCAACTCAGCTTTCTTGTCTAATTGGAGTTTTCTAACAATATGCGGACAGGCAATGGTCTCTGCGCAGACACCATATTGATTTCAGTCCATCCCTAAAGCCTTACCTACCTCATGCCCACATTATGTTCTCTGCTAATTAAACCCTTGTGTCTTCGGAGTCAAGCTGGATTCAGGAGATTCTCTCCGCTCCTCAACTTTCCCTCCCCTCATTTCCTGAAGATTGACCTAAAGGGCAAACCCAGGCCTTGTGTTCGGAAAAGTCTAAGAACATGGTAAATTTGCTATCTCAAAATTGAACCCAGGAACAAAACAGATTGATTTTCAAGACATCTAGCGCTCCATGTCAAAACACTAATAATACATATCATTAGTATGTTATATAACATGACATGTATCATGTACAGATTAGCCTATTGCTACAGCATGTAACTTTTGCTCTAAGATCATTCAGCACATTTCAATAACTCTCGTAACTGATAATTATTTCCATCTGAAAGTGCCTCAAGAGTATCAAAGGAAATTCCTCCTCTCTTCATCTTCCACTCTGCCACCCAGTGTTCTGATTCTTCTCCACTTGGTCAGCCCATAACTACTGGCTATCACCTTGTTCTGGTTGTCAGCATTTATTTTCTCACCCTCACACTCTACAGGGCTTAATCATGGTGCCTATAGACTACATACTACCTCTGAGCCAGTGTTTCTTAATTCTATCACTGTTGACACTTGGGGCCTATGTCTTTTCTTGTGGGGGACTGTCGTGTGCATTATAAAGAGTTCAGTCACATTCCTGGCCTCTACCCTCTAGATGTCAGTAGTGTACCAGACTCCCACAGTTGTGACAACCCTAAATGTCTCCAGGCATCACCAAATGTCCTCTAAAAGGCAAAATGATCCCTAGTTGAGCACCGCTGGTCAAGGATAGTGCCTTTTCAATGTGTGTGCAGCTTTGTAATGAAGAAGCTAACTGACCACTTCCTGTTGAGCTCTGTGTGGAGCTCCCGTAGGTACCCCCTGCAACTGGCCTGGCTCCCAACATCCTCTCCCTGACCTTCTTCCTCTTGCTGAATAGCTGAGCTCCTTGATCTTTGATTCCTCCTTTTTTTCCACTGGCCACTTACCCTGTTTGAGCATTTTTGTATGCAGTCTGCCCTCTCTCTTTCTACCACCATTGTTCTGGCCTAGAGCCTCAATTTCCTTTATCTCAGTTACAGCCTCCCAACTGCTCTCTATGCCCTAGGCAAGAGTTTGCCTTCAGCTTCCACAATGCAGCTAGCTTGGTCTGTTTAAAATGCAAATCCAACTGGATCACTTGTCACCCCACAATTTTAAAAAGGATCAGCAGCTCACTTTCTTCTGTCCCATAAAGTCCAACTTCTGAAGACCTGGCCCTCAAAGCTGTCATCTACACCTGTCTTTGCAGAATCCTTTACCAATTCTTCAGTTCTATGAATGCCAAGATGTTTGCAGTTCACCTATAAGGCAGGGACAACTGAAATGAGTGACTGAGTCATAAGTCTCATCTATGGCTGTTTTTCCAAAGAGGTTTTCAGGAGTTTTAGTATTTATATATTTTCTTAAAGTAGAGGAAGCATGTAGGAAAAGGACAGGTAGACAAGCAAATGGTTACATTCCTGTGAGACTTCAGTTAGTGCCCAGTAAATCTACATTGTGTATAAGATCAGGTAAAATTTTGGAAGAGAAAAAGGGAGTAAAGGAAGAATGTATTATGCAGACATTTCTAGGGAGATGGAGGAATGAGTCTTGTCTTTGTTCTACATCTGAGAAGATAAGCTTGTGATCCACATTATCAGTGTGGAATTGAACAGACTTTAATTGTTTGGAACTAGCTGTCCACCGTAGGTCTGAAGTTATATTGGTCATGTTCTTGTTTATGGGAGGCCAGCAAATAATTGACTTATGAACAATTTGTGGGGACAATTCTTTGCAGGTGCCTGAGGCCTTTTACCTTTCCCTGGGAATCTGATTGATAGTAACAACTATTCATTTGGAAGAGGGTGTTACGAGGACTCAGCCTCCAGGCTTACCCTTGCCTTTGGCATAAGAAGTTTGAAAGTCAGGAGATGTTTATTTTCCTTTACACCAGACACGTATATCACAGGGCAGTAGCTCCTGCATTCCTCTGTTGGGAAGGTCCTTTCCTCCCTTCCACAACCAGCTGGCTCCTAGACCTTTCCAAGTTGGCACAGACATCTTCTGTCTCAGGAGCCTTTCCCAAACCCCTGGCCAGCTCTCTCTCTCCTCCAGAGTCCCACAGCATCTTGTAAGCAACTTCAACATATACTCACCAAAGGTTATCTTCCCTATCAGACTTTGACTTTGTTCTCCTCAGTATGCCCAGCACTCAGGCAGTGCCTGGCACCTGCAATACCTGTTCCCAAGCCCAACCTTAGCCCCTGGCTAATGACTTCTCATCCTTTAAGACTCAACTTGGGTGTCTTCTCCTTTCAGAATCCTTTCTGATCCCAAGTCCTCACTCCTCACTGTGATTGGGTGATCTTCCTTTCTGATTTCCAAAGCGTTCTCTCCAGAGAGCTAACATGAAGTCCACCTCAATGGTAGGATATTGCTTCTAATTTAGATTATAAAATGACTGTGTCTTTTGTCTTCCTTGTCTCTCATTTTCTCTCTGAGTTCTTACTCAGGAAGAAGCCGCCACCATGACTGAGCTGCCCTATGGAGAGGCTCGTGTGGTAAGAAGTGGACTCTGGCCAACAGCCAGTGAGGTTCTGAATGTCTGGCTCAGGACAGGTCAGTAAGTGAATGTCTGTGCTCAATAGGGCAAAGGATGCGTATGAGAGAGCCGTGAGAGTGCCTCTCACTGGGAATGGAAAGAGAAACACCTCTTAGAAGGTGGCATCCTACTGGGATAGAAGAAAACATAGAAAACACATTTTTTTCCCAAATTTATTCTAAGAAAATCAGATGTTACTTCACTTCTTTTTTGGAAAGAGTGAAGTGCAACAAAGACAGGAGATTTAAAAAAAAAAAAAAATTTCCTGCTAAGGAATTGTTAGTATTTTGAGTTTTGTTGCTATTTTTTACTGATCTGATATCTTGGGCATCTTTTTTTTTCACCATAGTCTTATTATTGTTTTTCTTTTATGTGGGACTAGAAATACATTTGCTATTTTTCCCCAAAATCTAGTTCTTGTGATTTTCAGTCTATTTTGGGATCTTCACCCTCCCCCCTTTAAAATAAATCTCTATTAATGCTTTTCTTGGTGCCTGTGGGAGGGGAGGAAGCCAGCCCTGGAGAGGAGCTGAGACCATGCCTGTCTCTGGCTGGCTGACCTGAAGGTGGTAGGGTGTGTTGCCTCCACAAGCCAACACTCAGGCTTTATAGTAGAACTTGAGCTCAAGTCCCAGCATGGTCACTTAACATTCATGTGGTCTTTGGCAAATCCCCTCACTTCTCTGATTAAAGTTTGCTTACCTAAACATCTAATAGACTCTGAATAACCTGGTATATGAAAAGAACTTCATAAAATGGGGAATCGACCAACCGCAATGATGTAATCATTAAATATGAGAAGGTAGGTGACATGTCCTTGGAAAAGGGCAAGGTATTGTACATATATTGTATCTTGCTATCAATACTACTCTAAGAAATTACTGGAACTGAGTGGGCAATGGAAGTTTCAATTCTTGAAAGAAAGAAATTTGACTCAAGTGCCTGACAACCTTTGAAATACAATGGTGAGAGAGAGAGACTTCTAGGATAACCAACCATGTTCTTAGATTATGCCTACCCTTACTCACCGCCCTTATCTTTTTTCTCCTCTTCTTTCTTATTTATTTCCATTGTACTCTTTTGTCTCCATCCCTCTCATCTTTCTTCTCTTAGATTCCATGGAGGTGCACAGTTCAGATCTCCCTTGGAGAAGGACCTTACCCGTGAGACTGGAGGAGTGCCATTAGCTGTCAGCCTCCAACTGAGCACCTTCGGGCTCTCTGCTCATCTGAGTTGACAGCTCAACCCAGTGGCAGAGTACAGCAGGGACAGTCGTCTAGCCATTTCCATCCCATGTGAGGCTCCTCTCCTGGATAACCTTTGTTCCAGACCTCTCTTGGGACTGATCCGTGTGCTGTCAGTACTACTTTGTGGGTGTAGGTTCTCCCCGCTTAAGTCTGCTTTCTACTTGATTTCCTCTTACAGGTGCCAAATCTGCACTGGGGTAGATCTCAAGCTCTCTTGTCTCTTGTGTTTCCTTGCTGCTAACTCCATCTAAGCATCCTCTTACTGAAATGACTCATTTTTCTTTCCTACCTTTCTTTGTTTCCTTCTCCTTTTAATGGACATCAGCTGTGGTGTCCAACACAGTTGTGGGACATGCAAGAGAATGCAGCCCCTCCCCTCAAGCATCTTACCTCCTCATACACTCGCTTCCATATACAGCTCCAAAGGTCCTTCCTTTGCAGATCTGATTCACTAGCTCTGAAATGAACCCAGGAATCTGTGTTGTAAACAAATGTCTCAAAGAATTGTTACGATTAGGCAATTTGGGGATAGTAGTGGAGGTCAGAGGCCACTATCTGTGGCCAAATATGGTCCTCTTCCTGCTTGTGGAAATCAGATTTTATTGGAACACGGTGACACAATCATTTATGTATTATCCATGACTACCATCATGCTATAATGGCAGAGTTTAGTAGTTGCAGGGGAGACCATAGGGACCACAAAGCCCAAATATGTACTGTCTGGACTTTTGCATAAAATATTTGTTAACTTTTGCTCTAAGGCAGAAGTTTTCAACTTTGGCATTAGAATCACCTAGGAAAACATTTAAGAATCCCATTTCTAGAATGTGCCCCAGATAATTAAATCAGAATCTCTGTAGCTGGGACCCAGGCATCAACACTAGGTATGAGCATATTTTAGATCCCAGGTTATTCCAGTATGAGACCAAGTTTGAGAGCTGGGAGACTGAATATATAAATGGACCGTAGTCAAATAACATGAAACAAAAGAACTCTGACTGGTGATCTCTGCAGTAACCACCCTGGTCTGAATTAATCAAACCACAGCATCTGAATTAATCATCCCCAATGGTCAGGACTTGTTCAATGACTGCCAGACTCCTTCATTTTTGCCTCTACTTCCAACTCAGGACTGACCAGAGAAAGCTGAATATGTTTCCCAAACCAATCACATAGGACACTTCACTCCTGGTCAGTTGCTTCCTGCTTCCTGCTTCTCCAGGTCCACAGCCTTCAGTTGGAGCACACCTGAAGCCTTCTCCATTTTCTACTCTCAAGTTTCCCACTCCTCTGCCTGCTGAAGACAAATGATGGTGGCTGCCTCCTCAACTCTAGCAAGCTTTGGATACCTAGCCTCTGCTTGCTCTCATGTGATACAGCCCAAGAGACTCCAAAGTTGGGTTCTTGGCTTCACACAGGAAACAGTTCAAAAGTGAGCCGTCAAGGAAAAGCAAAAGAAATTTTATTGAAAGAAAAGGGAAACAGAAAGAAGGCTACTCTGTAGGCAGAGAAGCCACCATACATCACTGGGGGTTCAGTTAGAAAATGAATACAAGTTTACTGAAATAACAGAACAGGCTGCTTTATAGGCAGGGCAGCCTGGGTTGGTCTATAGGAAGAACAGTAGCAGTGCATTTTTATAGCTATCTTTTGCTTATAGCTAAGCAATGGATGGGATATTTATTAGTTTTCTGGGAAAGGGATGAAGAATTCCCAGAATCCAGGGTCACTTGCCTTTTTAAACCACATAAGGTAACTTTTGGGAGTTACCATGGTTACTGTAAACTGTCATGGCACTAATGGGAGTGTCTTTTAGCATTCTAATACATTATAATTAGTGCATAATGAGCACAAAGGGCAAATAGAGGTAGTTGTCAGTGCTATCTTGGTCTTAGCTGGTCTCAGCTGGCTTTGGCCATCTTCTCACCACGTCTCGCCATTTCAGGAACTTAGATCCAAATCTTGTAACGTCTACCTTGGGAAACTTAGTCTCCCTGGATGCCTATCTCAGGGTAGACATCATGTGTTTTTATAGAACCACTACTCCAAGTGTAGGCGTTAGGCCTGCTGTGGAAGGACCGTCCATGTTAGAGAGTCCCTTGATTATAGAGAATGAAGAAGCTCCAGGATCCAGAGCAAGGAAGGCAAGGATAACTGCTTAGGAGAGATCTGGAAGGGAAGTTTAAGAATTAAAGGAGAGGTACAAAGTGTCATCCCCCCATTGCTCAGCCCAGAGTTTCAGAGTATCAGAAACCAAGCTCATGGTGAGAGGTGGGGGGCACTGATGATTTGAGCCTACCCTGAGAAGAAAAACCAGCACATCTTGCAAGCTTGCATCTTCATCCTACTGCAGAAGGCAGAGCCACTGCAAGCAGGAGAGGAGAGGTTTGTACTTGGGGGCTGGGCACCTCAACCAGGCAGATCGCAAGGCAGCTACACTGTAGGGTAAGGGCCAATGGCTGGACAGCTGGGACCTCAGGGAGGTGCAGAGATGTAATCTCAGGATTGAAAATGAGAACCAGGCGCGTGTCACCATGCAGTGGGCGACTGACTCAGGCATCTTTTTTCCAATTCCTTTCTCATTTCAAGGTGATGATGATACTCTAGGCACTTAAATCATTTCCCCAGAATTTAATCTAGGCTGCAAGGTCTCCAGGGATTGATCTAGTCAGTGACAGAGGAGTAGGGGAAAAGTGGAGGGGGAACATTCCCAAGAAGTAACAGCCAGGTGCTCCAGGACTGCAGGACCAAAGACAAACAAAGCAGGTATAGTCTGGATGCCACGGCTCATGCCTATAACCCCAGCACTTTGGTAGGCCCAGGGGAGAGGAAGGCCTGAGCCCAGGGGTTGGAGACCAGCCTGGAAAACTTGGTGAGACCTCGACTCTACAATAAATTTTTTTAAAAATTAGCTTGGTATAGTGGTGCACGCATGCAGTTCCAGCTACTTGGAAGGTTGAGGCAGAAGGATCACCAGCATGTCAAGGCTGTGGTAGCTATGAGCATGCCATTGCATTCCAACCTAGGCAGCAGCGAGACTCTGACTCAAGAGAGCAGCAATTACTGGGCACTGCCCCGGGAGGAAGGGCGAGGGCACATAACAACACAAAGGTACCTGATCCTAAACCAGGGGAAGTAAGGACCAGTTGGAAGCCCAAACTTCAGCCTACTTGGGTAGTTAAGCATTACTTGTACCCCACATCTCTATAATAAAATAAAAATATAAAATAAAAAATAAAGCAGGTATCGAATCCTGGTAACATGTAGTTGTCTAGCTTCTTGTCTCAGAGATTTCCCCATAACCACATCTCTTGAGAGTTCACAGCTCCCCTTCCTCCCCAAGGATTCAGTGCCTTTTTATCTCAATTTTTCTTCAAGCTAGCCCTGGAGAGAGTCTGATTAACACTGCTGTGGCTATAGGGCTAAGACTTTCACAAGCTTAAAGAATTTTTTGAGTGACAATTGAACTTACCCAGAGGGCATGTGCATGTTAACAAGGGTGAAAGACAATGCCTTAAGCCAAAGGAAAGAATTTTAAGCAGTCTGAGTCCAGGTCTTTTGGGATAATAGGGCTTACAATTCTCATATCACATTTATTATCCACCCACATCTCTACCTGTCAAGAGGGCAAGAGACCAGCATTTACCACTTGCTCTGTGTGTGGCATGGTGCTAAGCTTTTAAACATATATGATTAGCAAGATTTATCTTATTCAAACTTGACAACAATCCCTGAAGTAAATATTAAGGAATATAATTTTTTTCAGATAAGAAAAGAACATTGGTGGTGGTGACTTGCCTGGACTCACAAGGACTCCAGTGAAATTGGAATGGGGACCCAGGTATGGCTGACGTGGCTCTCATGCTCTTTTCCTTCCAGGCTTCCACAAACCCTCCTGAACACAAGAATCATCTGGGATGCAGACAAGGAATGAAAGCTCTGTCACCCCCAGGGCATCTGATTCAAGTCTGGAAATGATGAGTACAACCCACCTGTCTCCAGGTAACTGCCTGCCCAGGTCCCATTCCCCAGAAGTTGGCTCTGAGGTAGAAACAGGTGAAGAGATTTACTGGAGAAAGTTCTCAGGATCATTACCTAGAGAGAAAGGAAGGGATGTAGGTCGAGCTGTTGTAAGTCATGAGAAGGGCTCCATGGAACCTTCCGGAAGCTCTGAAACAGTGCCGACTCTTTATAATTGGCCTGAGTTGAAAGAAGGGCACACAGCTCCTTGAGGAACCATTGGGTTAAGTTGTCCTGGAAGATGGGAGATAAGATCTACGGCCAGATAACGCCTTTCAGGGGAAGCAGTTCCAAAAAAGGGCTAAGAGTGGAGAGCTGTTAGCCAATAACTTTCTCAGCAGCTGGTGAAATAAACCCTTTCATGTTAAAGGGGAGTTTGGGCAGTAAAACACAGCATACACAACAGGGACCCTGTATAAAATCTGCAGACTCATATCTGAAGTCACAAGAGTTGCCTTGAAGAACTTTCTAGATCTACTTCCATTGCCCTCATCCAGTTTCTGAGGGCCAGCAGGGAGCAGCAAAGAGCTTTCCAGGTGCTGCTGGGGACTACAGCACTGAGGTGATGAAGCAGGAGGTTGGTGCCTGGCGGGTATAACCTGGGAAGGATTTTCTGGTTGCCAGGAATTCAAGCAAGACCAAGACTTCACAATCATTAGCAAAATCTGGAACAAAAGGTAAGTGGGACCCAGATCACAGACTGCATGTCATGCAAAGAAGGGTGTCACCCTACAGGTAATGTGGAACCCCTGAGTGATTTTAAGTCCCAGAAGTGACACATTCAATGTGTTTAGGGAAGCTTGTTGTGTCTGCAGGAAGGATGCAGGCAATGGAAATGCAGAGGAAGCCTTATTAAGAAGTGCCACCTCTTTGCAGCTGTGCAGCAAATTACTTAATTTCATTATGCAAGTCTGAAAAATTGTAGGGAGAAAATAATGCCCACCTTACAGAGTCCCCATGCCAATTAGGAGAAATAAATTGTTTAAAATGCTTAGCACAAACCTTGATGAATAATGCCTACTCATTAAACCTTATGAGAGTTATTAATTTCATTATATTTACAGAGATATCTGTGATTTAACCAAGAAGCTGCAGTTACAGATTGGGTGTAAGGACAGGAGGCCTGTGGGGCCAGTCACAGAGACCATGCACAGAAATGGAAGTTTGCAGAGAGAGGAAGGACTGCAGGAGGCAGACAAGACTAGGGCCTCTTGTCTGGGTGGGGACGGAGATGCTGGGGATCTGAAAGTCAGCAGTGTATTGGAAGAAACTATAGCAAGAGGGGTGCATGTGATCAAGTAAGCATGCACTCAAAATGACTTCAGGGGAGAAAAGGACTGAAGAATTAAGGGGATGCTGACACTTTAAGGCAGAAGAGGAGCAGCCCATGGAGGAGAATGGAAAGGAGGCCAGGCAGATGTGAGCAGGACAGGGGAAGGCAGCAGCCTGGTGCCAAGAGAGGTGGGTTTTCAAGGAAACAGTAACTGGCAAATAACAATGCAGCACAGATGCCAGACAGAATGGGACTAAAGAGAGGAAGTGATGGGCAGCTTTCCCAAGAACGACCCTAGTGAGGTCAGAAGCCCAGTTGCTGTGAGCCCAGGAGCTCGTGCAGGGAGAGGCAGTAGATAGTCACGTGTGCTTGGTAAGGTGGGCAAAGATTTTATTAAGTAGGCGGGTTGAATGGACAAATAAATGGATAGATGGAGATAGATATAGGAAGATAGCTGATTGATAGATAGCTAGGTAGGTAGATGAGAGAGACAGGAGAGAAAGAAAGATAGATGAGAGAGAGAGAGAACAGACTATAGCTTAACTCCTACTTGTCAATTCTCTTTTCTACTCACTTACCTGTATTATCTCATTTAAACTTATGAACACATATTGCTATCCCTATTTTAAATACAAGGAAATTTAGGGCCCAGAGAGGTGGCAGAAGTTGCCCAAGATCGCCCACTAGGAAGTGGTAGGACCAAGGATCAAACCCAGGTGGTCTGTTTCCCTTTTAAGATACCCAAGGAAGGCTCCATCTTAGGGAGAACTATTTGGTAATGGTGGGTAGAGCAGACTGGAGGGGAGGAGCCTACAGGTGTGGAGTTGAGAAGGAGTGAAACGACTGAAGAAAGAGGTTAAAGGCTGTCATTCAATATGGTTATGAGAGCAAAGATGATGTGACTCAAGGACAGGTAGCCTGGGGTAAGTGAGTGCATCTTAGGAGTTCATTCTGCCTTGACAAGCATTGTTCAAAAATTATGAAGAAATTAATAAAATATTCAGGCTAAAATTGAGGTGAGAAACAATGCATGCAGTATGACTCATTCTGTAAGTAAAGGTGAGTATATATAAATATGCAATCACATAGTTGCTTCTATATACGGAGAGTATTTCTGAAAAGATACAAGGAAGAGAGGAACTAGGAATAAGAATCAGAAGTTGGAGGAAATCTCTCCACCACATCAACTCTCGTATAGTTGAAATTTTAAAATCATGAGTATATATCTGTATTTTAACTTATAGAATTACAAACATATAAAATATAGAGAATAATAATATAGCAGAGAAACTCATGTGCTCACCAGCCAACTTTACCAAACATCGATATTGGTGAGCATATAAAATGTTTTATATTTTTGTAAATAAAACAGAATAGAAACATGCTGTGTACCTTCTTCATATTCTGATTCCTTACCCTCCTTACCCATAGGTAACCCACTAGTCTACATCCAATATTTATCATTCACATAATATATAGACATAACTATGTCAGTATATGTATGTATTTGCATGGTTTAAAACTTTATGAAGTGGTATTATATTGATTATTTTGTTCTCTAACTTGCTACTTTCATTCAAAAAATGTTTGCAATATACCCAAATGGATACATGTGACCCTGATTCACTTTTCACTGTTATATAGTATTCTACTATATGAGTATAGTGTACAATTATATAATTATCAATTTCCTGTTATTTGACTTTTAGTTTGTCATTTTTCACAAATAAAAATAGCCATGCACACTTTTGTGTATGTCTCCATGTGAAAATGTGTCTCTAGGGCTTATACGCAGTTACAGAATTGGTGATTTGAAAAATATGGGTATCTTCAATGTTACTACATGGCGCCCAGGGCTCTCCCATCAGCTGTGATGAGAGTGGGCTTTGTTACAGATTCTTGCAATGCACTGTTTTGTCTTTCAAGCTTTATTAGTTTTTGCCAATCTGATTGGTGTACAATTATATCTTAATGTTCCTTTATTTTCATTTCTCCAATTACCATAAAGTTGTACATCTGTTTTATAAGTTTATTGATCATTTAGGCTTTCGTTTTAGTGAATTGCTTGCTTATATCTTTTGTCATTTTTTTTTTTAGTTCAGTCTTTGTCTTTTCACATTGATTTTAAGGAGGTATTTATACATTGTAGGTATTAATACTTTTACTGCATATATCTTCTCCCAGTTGGTGACTTGCCTTTTTAATTTTCCAATTTTCTTTATGCTTTCATATTACATAAAACTATTTTCTTTTAAGTCTAATTTAGTAAAATGTATTGCTCTTTTCCCTCATGGTCTATATTTGTTTATTGTCTTGTTTAAGAGATGCTTTCTCAACTTTAGGGTTATATTTTCTTAAATGTTATTCTAGAAGTTTAAAATTTTTGCCTTTCATATTTTGGTATTTCATATACTTGGAATTGATTTCTGAGCATCCTATAAAGAAAGGATCTACTTTTTGCATGTGTATAAGTGATAATTTTTAGCACCCATCTTTTCTTTACTCATTTTTTAATGATAGCTCCCTGATATACTAAATATATCTCCATTTTGTTCCATTGGCCTATTTTCCTACCTCTGTGCTCATAATACATTGTCCTAATTGCTCCAGTTTTGTAATAATATTTGTTATTTGACATTCAGGGCCTTGTTTTTTCATATATTTACTTTAGAATCAACCTATTATTCAAAAGAAAAAGTTTAGCTACTTGGAGTGAAATTGTATTAAAATTTTAGATTAGTTATGATGGAGATCTTTACTATAGTGAATCTTCTATTCTATGAATGTAGTATTTATCACTATTTTTCCCTCTTCTGCTATATTCTTTTTTTTTTTGAGTTGGAATCTCACTCTGTCACCCAGGATTGAGTGCAGTAGCACAGTCATGGCCACCCCAGCGTCGACCTGCTGGGCTCTGGCGATCCTTCTGCCTCAGCCTTCCAAGTAGCCAGAACTACAGGTGCACATTACCATACCTGGATAATTTTTGATTTATTGTGGAGATGAGGTCTCGCCAAGTTGTCCGGGCTGGTCTTGAAGCTGCGGGCTCAAGCAATCCACTCGCCTCAGTCTCCCAAAGTGCTGGGGTTACAGACTTAGCCACCGAGCCTGACCTGCTATATTCTTTAATAATGTTTCAGAATTTTCTAAAGGGAGGCCTTCCATAATTTGTTGGATCTTCTAAGCTATCTAATCAAATTACTAGGTCCTTTTTGTCATTACAGCTTCTAAATAGTTATTATTAGAGCATAGCTATGGCACTGATTTTTTTGAATTCATATTGAATCCAGTAACCTTAATTCAGTAAACATGTATCCAACATATTCCAACTGGTTCTATTTTTCTGTATATTCTCTTAAACTTTCTATGTAGACAAACTTGTTAGCTTATTTGTAAATAAGAACAATTTTCTCTCTTCCTTTTTAATTCTTATGTATCTGATTTTTTAGTCTGCTTGTTTTAGTGTGCTAATCAGGATCTCTAGTAAAATGTTAAATGGATATTTTATAGGCAGTTTTCTTTTCTTTTTTTTCTTTTATTTACATTGTGTAAACTTTTGTTTTAAAACTTAATTGCTTTAATATGATCACTAGATCCAATCTTAAATTTTAATTTATTCTTTGTTTTTGATACAATTGAAATGTTTCTAATGAGTCACCACCATACAATTCTTACTATAATACTTTTTAACCAAGAGGAACTTCTTTTTGTTACTGTTTTTTTCAGAGTTGTTATCATGAATAACTGTTGGATGAAACCCAACATTTTCTATACCTTGTCTTTTTCTCCTTAAATATGTTAAAGTGTTAAATTACATTAATGAATCTTCTAGTGTTAAACCATCCTTGTATTTCTAGAATAAGATCTTTCTTGTCGGAGAGAGGAGTGGGATTGGCAATTGAGGGAAACTGTGGTGGGGGGGCATCTCATCAATGACGATACCTGCATAATGAACATTTGTATACCTAACCCTGGATTGTACCCCACATCTTTAAAATTTAAAAAAGTTTTTTTAAAGATGTTCCCATTTACTTTTAATTTACAACTGATTAAAGCCAATTACCCTAATCAATTATAATATAGGGTTATATCAATAGCCTTCCTATATAAGTGTTTTCTAAGAGTTACCTTTGTCTTCAGGATAAAACCACACATCTAATCATCTCCTTCCTGTTTTTAAAATATTACAGTGCCTCTCTATTGTCTACTATAGATAAAATTCTTTGCCGTGCATGCAAGGTTCTTCATGACTTGATTCCCAAATTTCATCTCTAAATTTTCTGTTTATCTCTGGCTCCTTTTCTTTGCTAATTGCATTTGACCTATCATCAAAACCTGTTAACTTTCCCTTAAAGTATATTATTTCTGTGTGTGCGTGTGTGTGTGTGTGTGCGTGTGTCCTTCTGTCTATATCTTCAATCAGTTTTTAGTTTAGCTTCAAGAATCTCCCATCTACATTATTACAATGGGTTTCTTAACAGTTACCCAGGGCAATATTATAAAATAACAGTTGGTTTATGTCACTCACTTTTTCAAAATCCCACAAGTGGCTATGTGCTAGAGTTTGCTCATCCTGACTTCTGAAGAGTTAATTGTTAATATTCAGGAATTTTGCAAGCCAGTTGTTAAATTGATGTTAGCTTGAAATTGACTGTGGTGAGAAAATTTACTCTAGAAAAAAGTAGCCAATTCTACAAGTCAGTAATTGTTTTAGAACCAGTTTCCTAGCATACCACTGAACAGAGCCCTTCACTTAGGATGTGAAGGATATAGCCCATAATTCAGTTTCTACCTTTTACCCTAATCAAACTTGTAGTTTCTAGAGTTTTTATACTTCCTTGGTTTTGCACTATCTTCTTTCTGGTTGTAATTTATTTCCCTTCTCAAGCTCATATGCTTCCCTGCCTGAACTGAGGTTCAATGTTCAAGTCCTATAGAAGCACTTACAGGATCCATTTTACCTGCACTTACATGAAAAGCACTTATCACATGATGCCCTTGTCACTGATTTTTGGTTTTGCATACTCCCTAACATGCAAACTCCTTAAAGGCATGTACTCTTATTCCTTATCTATTTGGATAAGGAATGTACTCTTATTCTTCATCTATTTGTCCACCTGTAGTTAATATACTCTCTAGAACATGATAGGTCATACATAAATGTTGTCTAAACAAGAAAGAATTTTTTTTTAAAAAAAAGGTCTTTCCACTTTTTTTAGTATCCATATTTTCTTCATGTTTACCTCTTTTCCAAGCCTTAACTTCCTGCCATGTCCACCTAGGCCTGCCATGTCCACATAGTGCAACACAGCACTACTTCTAATTCTACCCATAGCCACAAAGCAGAACTGGTGAGTCAACCTCAAATCCAGAGAATATCCCCACATCAAAAAAAAAAAAAAAAACTGAATGGAAATTCTCATCTCTCTACATCTGACTGAGAAGTACTGGAAAAAGTTACTGGAGCAAAACTGGTGAAGGTGATTGCTCTTGTTGTCTACTGTCGCATCACAAACTACTACAAATTTTGTTGGTTTAGAAGAACCACTTTATTCTGCTCACAGTCTTGTGGGTCAAGAACTCAGGAAGGCTTTGGCTGAGTAGTTTGACACTTCCATGTGGCCTCAAGTGGCGGACCCCACTTCCATGGTAGCTACTTCACTTACACGTTCATCATCTGTGTCCTTTGGCCTCACTGTCTCCATGTAACATATCATCTTCCAGGGCTTTTCCATGTGGCTTGGGTTTCTCAGAGCATGGTGATCTCAAGATAGTTATCTTTCTTGTAGGGTGGCTGTCTTCCAGAACAACAAGGCAGACACACCAGTCCTCTCCAAGAGTAGCCCCAGAGCAGGCATGAGATTAGTTCTCACTTACTCTATTTGTCAAAGCAGTCCAAGGCCAGCCCAGATTCAAGGATAGGGAGTATAGACACCATTTTAAATGGGAAGAATATTAAACACGTTGTGACCATCCTTAGTCTCCCGCAGAAGGGATTCATTTTTGTCTCTCTCTGATAGAAATGAGAATATGAAAGCTATACAGAAAGGAAAATATGAAGTTCCAATGTATCCCCCATGGAGTTAGTTACTACCTCCAATCAGATGGAATGAAACTTGGCACAGAAATTTAATAACATCCCAAAGGAAAGCACTGAACTCATTTTTTCCTAACATTGACCCCAAATTCATCTCAGTTGGCGTGAGACCCTCTTAGCTCACCGCTAGCAATTCTCTAAGTCAGAAGAGTTGATAGAATATGTTCTTAAACTATAGCTACTAGAGAAAAAGTGTTGCCTCACATATGATGAGCAGTGATGCAAGAAGTTGTCCTCAGTATAGCAGAGAAAATACACAAGATTAAGTCATCTAAAGATGATCAAAATGAAAAGTAATGTCATGTAAACCACTTGACCATACCACAGAAAAGGGAAAGAAGCAAAAAAATATGCACACAAAACAAACAAACAAGAAAAGCTCGTTTTATTATCTTTCCCAGACATCTAGATTTCAAGGCTTTTATGTGTTTCCTGGGGAATATAAACTTTAAGCATTAAAGGCTTTTTATGCTTAGAGATTATTGTATCAGTCAAGGTTAGACAGAAAACCCATGACTTAGTTAATAGGGGTGAATGAAATAATGAAACAAATAGCCTATTAACAAGTGTGAAGTACTGGAGAAAATCAGTGTAAGAAGTTGAAACACAATGGTGTAAATAACAGCAAAAAATTATAACCCTGGACCTGAGGGGACAGGGAGGAAGCTATTGCTAGAAGCCAACAAGAACTGAAGCCACATGAAAGGGCTGCCTGACATGAGATGTGGAGTAGGCTGAAGAAAGCCGCTGTAAAATTATAACACAGAAGGAAGAAAACTTTGGTAACAAATACCCTGATCTGCCTCTTCTTCCTGTTTCTTGTCTTCTGCCAATGCCTCTCTTGGCTGAAAACTAGAAAGAAGAACAAAGCAAAGGGGGTCTCTTTTATAGTGTTCATAGTGTTTAGCCTCTGGAGCACAAAGCAGAGAGAGAAAGTGTGGAAATTGGATCTAGAGAGACAAATGTGGATTACGCAACTGAGTTGGCCTTGTAACAATATTCAACCCAATTTCTGTAATATTCAAATATATGTATGTCAAAAGCAATACGTCTTTAGAAAATGACTCTTAGAATTATCCTTATCATTCTTCTTTATGTACAGAGCTTTAAAAAATCTGAATCTGCTGGGCTCGGTGGTTTAGCCTGTAATCCTGTGCTTTGGGAGGCTGAGGTGAGTGAATTGCCTGAGCCCACGGGTTCGAGACCCGCCTGGGCAACTTGGCGAGACCTCATCTCTACAGTAAATTAAAAAAAAATTAGCTGGGCGTGGTAGTTCCAGATACTTGGAAGGCTGAGGCGGAAGGATTGCTGGAGCCCAGCAGGTCGAGGCTGCAGTGACTGGGAACGGCCACTGCAATCCAGTCTGGGTGACAGAGTGAGACTCCAACTCAAAAAATTAAAATAAATAAAAAATAAAAAATCTGAATCTATTTGATTCCTTATCTTAAACAATGTGTATGGAAGGTTATTTAAATTGACATTGTAGAACTAATAAGCTTATTGAGCAGAATGAACATGGCTAACTATTGAACTATTAACAAAGGAGATAGGTTGAGAATAATGATTTCTGATGAAAAGGAGAAATAGTGATGCAATTAAACATAAGCCAATAGACATATAGGACAAAAACAAACCAAATTAAGTATAATTAGTGTCTCTGAAGTATAAAAACCAACAAAGGGTACAGAAGATATATTTAAAGACAAAATGCAAAAAAAACTTCTCTAAAATATGGAAATGATAATGTGTAAAGATTGAAATGAATATATGACCCAGGGAAAAATTGTTTCAAATCCCTCAACTCCATGACACATCCTGGCTGATATATTGAACTCAACAGTAAAAAATTTTTTCAGGCAAAAAGCATAAATCACATACAAAAGAAGGCAAAACATCAGGCAGGGCTCAGACATCTCCAGATCAATATTAAATGTCAGAAAACACTAGAGTCATGTCTATAAAATTTAACAATGAAAAAGTTTAAGCCAAGAATATGATTAAATTAAAGTAAGGCAGCCAAACTAATGTCTACCTCTCTTACTCCTGACTAACAGACTTTAGATTTTGTTTTTTAGCAGCAGTGTTTCCATTAGCTCAGTATACAAATCACAACTGGTCTGAGGCAGGCATCGCAATGTAAGTGGTTGATGTAGTAGTGACATGGGCCCACTTCTGACTGTTGAAAACTAAGTCTGATTAAGATTCCAAGAAAGGTTTTCCCAATACTGTTAAGAAAAAAGTACCTTTATACTGTGCCTTTTGATACCTGCTTTGGTATCTATGATTTGAGGACAAATAGCATAGCACTCCAGCAGCCACCTTGAAATCACAAGGGAAGATATCACCACACAAGAATGGCAGAGCACGAGTACTGAATAAGCCTCAGAGTTTAGTGACATCCTTCAAACATTATAATCAACCCCAGAACTGCTTGATTCTTGACTTTTTAAGTAGCTCATAAAAGTCTTGACATTTTCAGCCATTATTTCTCAGATATTCATTTGCTTGTTCCTGAAATTATTCTAACACTCTTCCCATTAACAAAATCCTTTGCATTGCAAAAAATCTAAGCTCCTTTGGGACAGACATTTTTTGTTGGTTTTGTTTACTGATGTCTCTCCATTACTTAAAAGAGCTCAGTGGAATAGCAAGTGTAAAATAAATCTTTGTTTAATGAATTACGGTAAAAAGCAAAACAAACATGTTACATCTAGGATTTTAAACATTAGACACATACCAACAGCAGAACTGTCCTGAAATTTCCTTAGAGTGGTCTATCCCTCTAAAAGCAAACAACAGACACAAGCTTGATTTACTAATGCAAAATACATTGTTTATGGTCCATGGCACATGGCCACGATGTGTCAAAAAAGCTGTAAGTGATTGGTTAATAGTGACTTATTCATGTAATACAGACTACGTGGGTCAGATTATACAGAACAAATACAATAATAGCACAGGATACTCTTGAATATTTCATAAGATTTTTGAGTGTTCAAAATCATTTATCTGGTTTTGTAGATAATGACCATTCTTAGCATTAATTCATAATAATATATATACATATATATATATTCAATATCCCATTTTAAAATTCCCATACTACAAGAAAAATTCAGATGCGAGACTGGATTAAATCATCTAATTTAATCTTTTGATAATTAAACCCTTTTTAGAAATGATTAGTCTACTCTCCAGAAACATTACTTGCCCAGAACAGAGAAGGACATAGGAATTCCAGAAAAATTATCTTCTAATATGCCTTCTCATATATTTCTAGTTATCCAGAAGAACAGTTCCCAAATATGGGTTCAACTCTCTGGTGTATCTCGGTGAACTAAGACATGTGTCTCAAGCAATTTGAGGACAACAACCATTAAAGAACTGATACATAAATAACTGAGAGAAAATTCAAGTTTACTTCTATGAAAGCATCTCTCCTGCTTGCATTCTGATATGTTTTCTTAAAGTGTTATGCTAGATATCACCTTCTTCCTGGGCCTTGCTCTGTGCCCTACAGGTTGATCTAAATTGAGTATATCAATGGAATCTGTTGAAGATTGCAAGGAATAGCCACAAACTCCTCCCTTCTTTGTCTCCATGCCCTTTTCCAATGAGGCTTTGCTGCTTTTTCCACCAAGAGGTATTTTCTATTTTTCCTTCTTCTCCAGCCACCAGAATCTGAGCTGGCTTATGACTTACTTTAACCTATATAATATAGCAAAAGTGAATTGTGGGAATTCTGAGATTGGGCCTGAAGAGACCTTGCAGATTCTATCCTCTCTTGGAACCTGAGACCACCATATGAGACAGTCTGGGCTAGCTTCCTGGAGGATCAGAAAATGAATGTAGAGAGAAAGAGACCCAGCTGATAGCCAACACCAACTGCCAGACATGTGAATGAAGCCATCATAGACCATCCTGTCCCCAGGGGAATCACTGGATGACTGTGACCACAAGAATGGACTCAGAAGAAGCCAGTAATACTGTCCAGGTGAACCCATTCCAAATTGTTGACCCACAGAATCTTAAATTCAAAAAACATTTGGTGACATTTCTAGTGAATTCAATGGCCTGGGACATGTTGATATATTTCTTCCAAGGTGAAGGACAGGTTGCTATCTGCCCCCTCCTATTACTATAAAAATGCACAACGCTGTAGGGAGAAATTGAAAACTTCCCCTTCGACCTTGGAAAAGAGAAAAGGCATACAAATTTGTTAGCATACATGAGGGAGTATCACAGAGTGATTACCCCACATCCCAGTGGGGTACAGATTCTATACACCTTGCTTTTTAGCTGAAAGGTAGATAAGGAGGTGTGGATGAT
Source organism: Tarsius wallacei (assembly GCA_963574415.1). NCBI lineage: Eukaryota > Metazoa > Chordata > Mammalia > Primates > Tarsiidae > Tarsius > Tarsius wallacei. Next base: position 73,887 of record CAUYQG010046072.1, read on the forward strand.
TTTAGGGAGAAAGCAAGTGATTTTTTAGTGGAATTCAATGGACTTGAAGGACATGCAGTGGTCTGGGACAAAGTCTATTGGGTCTGCAGAATGGACAACGGCTTGTGACAAAAGTCTGCCCAGGTTTTTGGACAAACTTCAGTCTTTCCTCCTGTGATATGAGTCCAGTCCATGAAAATTCAAAGAAGGCAGCAGGGGTAATTGTTTTGTCTTTGCCAGGTCCAGACCTCAGGCAGATAAGAGAACTTTGGAGAATAACTTCATCCTGTGCTTTGGGAAAGGTAGAGGATTGAAAGACAGGAACAGGGAAGAAAGGAAAAATAATTATTCTCCTTGATGGTTATTTCCAGTCTTTATGAATATAAGGGAAAAGTCTCTTCCAGCATCTGTTGATCTGAAAGTACCTTTAACTTAAAAATACTCACTATATCAGGGAGCCATATTTTAGGGTGAAGTTCTCTGTGTTCTTTCAATGACTAATGGGTATCTTTGGATTTTAAAAACAACATACACCTCATTTGGTCAAGCTACTCTAACCCATTTTCCAAGTAACAAAGTCTTCCAATTTTGACTAGGAACCAGAGGAAGAAAAGGCAAGGATACAGTCAAAGCTATCATTCAAACTGCTTTTCCACTTAGGTCATATAATCCAGACAATCTGATTTGGTTTGAAGTGTCTGTGGTTGATAGAAATTATTTGTGGAGCCCTTGACAAGAGAATACAGCACAGTTCTTGAAGAAGAATCACAGCACAGTTCTTGAAGAAAAATCACAGCACAGACCTTGAAAAATGTGGGGTGAAGCTATGTCATCTCTTTAGATACTACTCTTTTGAAAGTTTTTTTAGGTTGCTACAAGGCCATAGTAGATAGCAAATGCTTGACCATAACACACCACATTACTCGGCAAGCTGAGGTTCCCCCATCATGAACTGGATGTTGTCTGATCCAGCAAGTTATAGAATTGTTCATGCACTATAGCACTTCATCATCAAACAGAAATGGTATTTACAAGTTTGGGCTAACAGGACCTGAAGGCTCAAGTAAGTTTCATGGTCAAGTAGTTCAGATTCCCATGGATCCTACTCTTGCCGCATTGCCTTCTGTCTCTCTATTTAGAATGCATTGCTTCATGGAGAATTCCCTATGACCAGTTAAATGAGGAAGAAAAAAAAAACCTAAGTTTGGTTTACAGATGATTCTGCACAAGATTCTGGCATTACAAAAAAATGGAAGCAGCACTCCAGCCACGTTTAGGAATAGATCCAAAGGACAATAAAGCCAATGAAGGATATCCTTGCAGTACTTCAAGCAATGCACCTCTGACTGTTGAATTTGCCTTAAAAATGATTATTAACATTTTTGGCTCATGCCTATAATCCCAGCACTTTGGGAGACTGAGACGGAAGATCACTTTGAGCTTGGGAGTTTGAGACCAGCCTAGGCAATATAGTGAGACCTAGTGTCTACAAAAAAAATCAGAAAGTTAGCCAGGTGTGGTCGTGCACACCTGTAGTCCCAGCTACTCAGGAGGCTAAAGTGGGAGGATTGCTTGAGTCCAGGAATTTGAGGCTGTGGTAAGCTGTGATCACACCACTGCACTCTAGCCTAAGCAATAGAGTGATCCCCTGAATGAAAAAAAGTTATCATTTTATCACATACATAAGCATGCTGATTTATGAACATTGACTAAAATTTTGGCTGGAAAGTCAGGGATTTGAAAGCAAGGTGATTGGAAATTTAGTGTCAGGGTCATCTGGGAAAGAAGTATGTGGATAGAACTCTCTAATGGACACAATTGTGAAAATGTTTGTGTCATGTGTAAATGTTCACCAAAGAGCAACCTCAATGGAGGAGATTTTTTTTTTTTTTTTTTTGAGTTGGAGTCTCACTCAGCTGCCCAGACTGGAGTGCAGTGGCCGCTCCCGGCCACCGCAGCCTCGACCTGCTGGGCTCCGGTGATCCTTCCGCCTCAGCCTTCCGAGTAGCCTGAATTACAGGCACGTGCTACCACTCCCGGCTGATTTTTTGATTTATTGTAGAGATGAGGTCTCGCCAAGTTGCCCAGGTGGGTCTTGAACCCGTGGGCTCAGGAGGAGATTTTTAATAGTCGGGTAGATACAATGGCTAATTCGATAGATGTCAGTTAAATTCTTTCTCCCGTCAACTCTGTCTTTAACCAATGGGCTCATGAACAGAAGCCTGGGGCCAGGGATAGAAATTATGAATGAGTCCACAGCATCAAAGTCAATTTGACTACAGCTACTGCTGAATGCTCAACCTCCAACAGCAGAAACCAACAATGAACACACACATTTATTGATTAGGTTTGCCATAATATATGGGCATGGCACCCCACACAGTAACAATAGTAATATCCAAGATCACTGCTCACAGATCAACATAACAGATATAATACCAATGGAAAAGTTTGAAATACTGCAAGAATTACCATAATGTAATACAGTCATGAAGTGAGCACGTGCTGTTGGAAAAATGGTGTCAATAGGCCAGACACAGGCTTGCCACAAACCTTTACTCTGTAAAAATTAGAATATCTGTGAAGTACAATAAAGCGGAGTTCAATAAAACCACTTCTATCATGTAAGAAGCAGTGCTTTGTTCTCACTGCAAAGGAAACTTCCCTGTATATATATTTGCCTTTTCTGTTCACAATGCTTCTCTCAAAACCAGGGTATCTGGGCTTCTTAGATGCCTTGTTCACCATCATAGTAATCTACAGTCCATTACTTCTGACCAAGAAAGAAGATTTTGTAGCAAATGAAGTATAACAGGTTCATCTCATGTTATTTACTGGTGTTACTGTGGTTCCGTGAATTAGTTGGCTCTATGAAATGGTGGAATTTTCAAAAATTCCATTTTGGTATCACAGCAGAGTGGCAACCCTGTGACAAGATAAGTTATATGCTCAGAATGAGCAATTAATATATTTAAGTTTCTTCCGTGCCAGGATCCCAGGTCCAGATACCAAGATGGGTTAGGAATAGTATTTCACCTTTTCCTTTAATGCTCCACTAGCAATATTTTGGTAATCGATTTCTGCAACTTTACTTTTCTGGCATAGAGAACTTGGTTCCTAAGGGAGAAATTTTTCCACCAGGAGACACAAAATTGCTCCGTGAAACTAAAGTTAGATTGTCATCTGGACATTTTGACCTCCTAGATCTTTGAACAAAAAGCAAGTCTGGGATTATTGTAGTGACTGGGAAAATTGATTCTATCAAGGGGATTGGAGGTTGCTATTAAACAATGGGCTCAAGGATGTATATGTCTAGAATGCAAGAGACCTTCTGGGTACCCCTTAGTACCCCTACATCTTATAATAAAAGTTAATGAAAATTACGACACAACAAAGACAGGATTGAAAGTGGTATAGACACTTCAAGAAATGAAGTCTTTTGGTCACAACCATTTGAAGTGCTTGCTGAGGGCAAAGGAACCATGTAATGTGTTGTGGATGATGAAAATGTACAAATGCCAGCAACAATCATGTGACCATTGCAGAAATTATAGTAGTTCTAAGCATTTCTTTCTTGCTCTTGTATGAATATATTTGCATATTATTGACCAAGTCTTTATTTTTTCTCTCTTACATTTTCAAATAATCTAGTGTATTGTTAGTGGTTTACCTTGTATCTCAGGAATTGGGTTACAGGCTATCAAAGGGGAAAGTGATTCAGCTAAAAGAGAAATGAACACCATCAGATGGATAAAGTGAACATGTGGGACTTTGCATTCTCCTTTGGAGAGAGGGTTAGCATGTTTTCAGTTGAACAACAAATTATTGCTTCATGTTAGGCAGAAGCACGATTTTTTTTTTGTTCTTTTATTTGGAAGGTAAATGTAGTTCAAAAGACATGTATGGAGGTCAAATTCACAAGGAATAGACAGTGTTGAATTGTGCTGTGTCAACTTGGCTGAACTGGGGATAGAGTTTCCCAGAATTCCCTTCCCTGGATGATTCTAGATTGCAGTTGTCCAAAAGAAGAAGATATTCAAAATTTGGAAGGCAGAAGTGATCATCACTCTCTGAGGGTTGTTGTGGTCAGATGCAGTGATACAGAGGTTGAGAAGTGCCCGCCAGGCTCCATGTTGTTTACATTCACCTCTAATCTGTATCCACCTCTTCTTCTACGTGGCTTACTTTGCTTACCCACAGAGATTCCAAGTCTAACTCAAGGAACTTGGCTGAGGATATACAAAGTGGTCACTGCCTAGACCCTTTCAGCATCACTTTGAAAGCTGGCCAGACATGTCTTCTCAGGTTGACTGGTGAGTACCACTTTTTCTGATTCTCTCACTCCTTCTGGAGGAGGTGGGACTTTTATTCCCCACCTTCTCCAACAAATTAGTAAAGTCTAATTTCAATAAAGAATCCTTGTTACCTAGTTTCACAATGATCCTGCTACCTGAATGAATCCTGACTGACACAGGCTTTCTTGCATCCTGGCTTCTGAATGGGTTCTGCCAATGAGGACTAGCTGATAAGACCAGAGGAAGGAGAGATTGGTCAAGGAATATATTCTGCTGGTTCTTCCCATGTGCTACTGAATCGCCCTGGATAAGTTGTGTTCCTTAATCAAAGGTCACAATTCCCATGGGTCAGCCCTTCGCACAGAAAGGGTTCTAATCCAGTTTCCTATCATTGTTCTTTCTCCTTGTTTCCTCAGGTCTCTAGATAGTCAACATTTCATTATATTACTAGACCTAGGGGACTGCACTATCCCTCTGGTTTCCCTTCACCCTTCACACACTTTGTAAATACTCACTTCAGTAAATTATCCTTAAGTTTACGTGTGTCTCATAGACCTAAAAATGAGAGTAAAAACTATGAAACTCTTAGAAGAAAACATAGAAATAAATCTTCATGACCTTGGGCTTGACAAGGGTTTTTTAAATATGATAACAAAAACACAGGCGACAAAAGAAAACGCAGATAAACTGGACTTCAAATGTGTAAACTTTTGTACCTCAAAGGACAACATTTAAAAAGTAAAAACAAAACTTACAGAATAAAAGAGAAAATTTGCAAATTATATAGCTGATAATGATTTAGTATCTAGAACATATATTTTTTAAGTAAAAAAACCAACCTCTTACAACTCAACAACAAAAAAGACAGACAACCCAATTTAAAAATGAAGATTTGAATAGAAATTTATCTAATGAAGATACCCAGGTGGTCAATAAGCACATAGAAAGATGTTCAACATAATTGACCATCAGGGAAAAGCAAAATAAAACCACAATTAGATACCACTTCACATTCATAGAATAATTAAAATTGTAAACTATGGACAATAGCAAGTGTTGACAAAGTCATACAGAAACTGGAGTGAGCTCTGATGGGAATGTAAAGTGTTGTACCTACTTTGGTAAACAGTTTTGTAGTTCATCAACATGCTAAGCAAAAAGTTACCATATAACCCAGCAATTTTATTCCTAGGTATATACCTAAAATAAGTGAAAACATACACCAATGAGCTGGGCACAGTCATTCATAGCTGTAATCCCAACAATTCAGGAGGCTGAGTCAGGAGGATCACAGAAAGAGAGAAAGTGGGGGAGAGAGGGAGAGAAAGGGAGAATGGAGGGAGAGGGAGGAGGACAGAAGAAAGGAAAAAAGAATACACCAGTATAGAAACTTGAACATGAATGTTTATAATAGTATTATTCATAAAAATCAAAAAGTAGGAATAACCCAAGTATCTATCACCCGATGAATGGATAAGCAAAATGTGACATAAGCAAACGAAATAGTGGCAATTAAAAGGAATGAAGTATTGATGCATGCTACAACATAGATGAACCTTAAAAATTATGTGAAGTAAAAAAAAAAAATCCAGTTATAAAAGACCACATATTTTATGATTTCATTTATATGAAATGACCAGAATAGGTCAGTACATTGAGTTGTTGCCGAGGACTGGAGTCAGGGGAAAATGAGTAGTGACTGCTAATGGATATGGGATTTCTTTTAGGGGTGATGAAAATGTTCTGAAATTAAATAGCGGTAATTGTTGTGTAACTCTGGGAATATATTAAAACCACTGAATTATACACTTTAGAAGGATGAATTTTATAGAATGTAAATTACATTTCAATAAACCTATTATTTAAAATGAAGTGCACTATCTGCTTCCTGCTAGGACTCTGACTGATAAAGATTGAAATGAAAAAATATCCCAGCCTATTTCATTTTAAAATATGGTTTCACCCATTGGGGTCAGTCCTGAAATTGACATCATACATCATGAACGTCATGAAAGGAAAAAGGTGGTCTAAAGGGTGAAGTCTAAATTCCCAACTGTGCCATAAAGGCAATTCAGAAATAACAATAACTTTTAATAATACCAACTGGCCGCAACAAACATTAAAATATAATTTTTGGAAAGAACCTTAGCACTTTTAATGTTATCCCATCTTGGTTCAGTTGTCAAAGCTGAGTTTCTGGATGGGAAACTGCTATTCCCAGAGCACATGAATTGGGTCAAAACACTATGGCTGGGAATCTTCATGATTTAATGGAGAGAATCATGAACTAGAAATGAGTAGTTTGGGTTTCCATTTATTCTCTCAACAAAAAATATTGAGCTGCTACACACATAATGAGGTGAGGTTGCAGGAGGGGGCTGAAATTGGAGTCAAGAGCTTAGATCCTGCAGACTGTGAAGCCTTGTGGGAGGCCCCCAATAACAGTGACCTGCAGGTGTCCTGGGAGGCAATGATGCTGTTTGCTGTTCATCATTCATTAGCATGTGTGATCTTGGCAAGTCTATGGTCATTTTGGAACCTCAGTGTTCTTGCCAGTCTAATGTGATAAATAAGGTCACCATTGCAGGACTGTATTAGTCCGTTTTCCATTTTATAAAGAAATACCTGAGGCTGGGTGACTTATAAAGAAAAAAGTTTTCTTGTGACTCAGGGTTCTGCATGACATCGGCTGGGCATCTAGCAAGGTTTCAGAAAGCTTACAACCATGGCAGAAGATGGAGAGAGAGCAGGCATGTCACACGGCCAGAGCAGGTACAAGAGAGAGAAAGCAGTGCCAGGCTCTTTTAAACAACCTACTCCCCCCATGAACTAATAGAGTGAGAACTTGCTCATTACTGCAAGAACAGAGCCAAGACATTTATGAGGGATTCACCCTCATGATCCAGTTACCTCCCAATAGACCCTATCGCCAACACTGGGAACCTCATTTCAACATAAAATTTGAAGGGGAAAACCATCCCAACTATAACAAGGACTGTCCAGGAAGATTGAGTGAAATTATATATAATGCATGCAAAATGCTTGACATAGTGTGGGTACTGTTGGGAAATGGTGTGGTCCCGGGCAAGTCTCCTCACCTCGTTTCTAGGTCACGTAAATGCTGATGTTGAGCTAGGTTTGTGACTCCTAAGCTGAAACATGCAGCAGAACCACTCAAGAACTTGTTTAAAATAGAGATCCCTGGCCATTGCTTTGTTAAATTCTGGTGTGTTCACGTGGTTCTTTGAGCCATGGTCACCATGTTTCCTAGCTTTGGATCCCTTCCCTACCTTGGGGAGGTGAATCTTCCCTCATTCTCCTTCTCTAATTTACTTTCTAAATAAACTATATTTTCTAATCTAAAAAAAAAACAAAAACATAGAGATCCCTAGAGCCAAACCCAGGTCCAGTGGCCAAGGTTGTGCAGAGATGGAAACTGGGAAACTATTTTTGAACGAGCACACCAGGAGATTCTAATCCTCACATGGCTCCATGGGCTAGGCTTGGAAAATGCTGCACACAATGCCCTCCAGGGCCCTGGGGTCTGCATGCCTCCAGCTCTGGGCCATGTGAGTGTGACCCTCTGGAGGTCACCTCTGCAGACAGTCTATTTTCAGATCCACCTTTCAGGTCTCCGAAAGAGCCTGCAGATTGCACTGGATGCTTCTCTTTCTCCATCTCTCTGCTTCCTAATCTAATTATCACAACAACCAGATGTGACAGTCTCCCTCTCAAACCCATTTAAACGTCTCCAAAGGCACCTCTCACTATTCAGGTCTTCCATAATTCTCCCCTTCCCTCCTTCAGCTGGACACCTTGGCTCCTGACACTCTCCTCCCTGTGCCAATTAGCAGTGAAGTATCCTTCTGCCGAAATAATCCAATTATGGGACACTGAATAGCAGCCATGGTCTGGTGCAATCAAATTCTTGTCCACAGAGGAAAGAAAGCCAACCCTCTTAGTGTCCTAAGGGGTCAGCCTCTTGGAATACAATGCCAGATCTTCCTCTAGCAGCCATACTTCTAAGCACTTCTGTGAGTCTATGCCTCTCTCCACACCTTTGAAAATGGAATAGATGGAAAGGGCTCTTTCCCAGAAAAGTGCACATGTGTGTGATGATTTATATCCAATTTCCAGAGTTCATGCCCCTTGGAGACCACCACTAGAACCCCAACCTACCATGGTTCCTTGGTCCTCGGTGACTGACATGACCCAGTCCAGGCCCTATCACTCATTGTGCATAATTTTTACACTCCCTTCCAGGTCTTTTCCTATACTGGAATTTTCTTTCTAAAATAGTAAGTGGGACTTACTATCCCCATTGTTCCTCATCGTCCTCTTTGCACCTAGCAATATATCCTAACCATCTTCCCATGTCAGTAACATCCCTCGATTATTGTTAATACTGTGCCAGTCCCATGGTGTGGATTTTTCTTTACCATTGATGGACACTTAAATTGCTCCCCTCCACTTTATGGCAACAAACGCATCACTAGAATTCTTCTAATACAGATAATTTAGAAATCATCATAAACAATATTGATCAGAAAAGGCATCAGGGAAGAGAAAACAATATTTGTAAATACTGCTAAACACAGATCAAATCATGTTCTAACAAATAAACCTGCCCTAGGCCCTCATTGCCTGGCAGATAGATTCACAGTCCTTAGAATGGCCTGATTAAGGCCACCGCCATCTGGCCCTATCTCCATTTCAAGCTCCACCACCCTAAGCCTGCCTGCAAACCCTCCCTGGGTTATTTATGATTTCCTGAGCAGGCTGAGCCTGCTATTTCCTGTCTGGAACACTCACCCTTTCCTCTCCCTTTATTGCATGCTCAGACTCCCTCTGGGAGAACCACCAGACAAATTTACATATTAAAGGCTTAGAGAGGAGCTGCAGGCAAGGGACAGATTTAACTTCCATTCACATGTTCATCTATTTTTTTTCATTCAGCAATTTTTCTTTTGAGGGAATTCTACAGTTTGCCTCCCTCTGTGCCAGCTCCAGGGGCAGAAGAGGGAACAAAGCAGACCTGGAGCTCCTCCCTTCAGGGGACTTGCAAGCCCTGGAGTGGAGAGGAGACAGTTCAGAGGATTTGAACAAGGTCTTCTTGTAGCTTCTCAGGGGCCATCCAGTGTCATAGATTTTCTCACATCTGTCGTGTCGTGGACTGTGGCCTCAATCAGTTTCTGTTTGTCCAGCAAGCTTGAACATACCCCTTTTCCAAGGACATACCTGTATTCCCTCCCTCCTTCCATCAGCTTTGCCTCAGGTAGGGCTTAGCCAGCTTATTCCCTTACACCTGAAAACTGAGGTTTGGTAAGAGAAGGTCATAGGATCCAAACTGGGCCAATCAGAATTCATCCCTGGGGTTGCTGTCATGGCCCTGAAAAAAAGAAGCTCTCTTTTTCCACCAGGGATGCCAAGGTGGGACTGGCCTTGTAGAGAGGGTGGGAGACATGAGGCTGTTGTGCAAAGAAAAGCCAGACTTCAGAGAAGGACAGAGAGAAAGGGCCATGCCATCAAATCCCTGTGGCATGGCTGGTGGAGTGCATTCTTGATTCTCTCAAGAGGCTCCAAACTTCCTTCATCTAAGTGAAGGAGTCAAATCCTGTTTTAAAAATTTAAGTCACTTCGACTTGGGGTTCTGACAGTTGAAAATCAGTGTGGTGACAAATATCTAAACAGTTTAGCAGCTAGACTGTTCCTTTTTATTAAAAGGTTTTGCATTCACTTGCTTTTCCACCTCTCTAAACTCATCTTGTTCATCCATATCCAGGGTCATCTTTTGTTCCACTTCTCACAACAGGCACAAGGACTTCTACAGGCATCTCCCCATCAGCTTAAAATTCTCTTTGCCCAGATCTTCTTCTTCTGGTTTTTCAAACGTGAAATCACACATCACCTTCTTGGAAACGCCTTTCTAGACCACTCATCTAAGGAATTTTCCTGTGACTCCCACAGGCCACATCTCCTATCTGGATCTGGAATGACTTTGTGTGGTTATTAACCTGCTTGTTGTTGGGTGGGTGCCCCACTTCAGAAGGTAAGCACCATAACAGCCGGGACCCTGTACATCTTGTTCCCAGCTGTGTCTCTAGGACGTGTCTGGCACATGGCGTGAAGTCAATAAATATCTGTCCAATGAATGAACAAGCAAAGTAACAAATGAAGGAGTTAATATAAAGCAAAAGGTTCAGATTTTGAAACAGATGTCTTGTTTTAGTTCAGACTGCTGTAACAGAACGCCATAAACTGGGTGGCTTAGAAACAACAGAAATTTGTTTCTCACCATTCTAAAGAGTAGAAGTTCAAGTTCAGGGTGCCAGCGTGGTGGGGTTCTGGTGAAAGTCCCCTTCCAGGTTGCATACTGACAAGTTATCCTAGTAGCCTCACATGATAGAAAGAGAGGGTGAGTGAACTCTCTTGGGTCTGTCTTATGAGGGCATTAATCCCATTTATGAGGGTCTGTTCTCATACCCTAATTACCTCCTAAAGGCTCCTCCTCTTAATACTATCACATTGGGGACTGGCTTTCAACATATGAATTTGGAGGGGACACAAACATTTGGTCTATTGCGTGACCTAAGATCACATATAATCTTATTTTGATAATCTTATTTTTTCCTTGGAAAAATGTTCATTTTCTGAGGTTCAGTATCACTACTTGCAACAGGGAAAAATATTAATTCAAAATATAGTTTTATTTATTTCAGTCCAGTAAGGCTGGGGATATATGAATGTTCTACGTAAACTATGACATCTGGCCATACAATGATGCTAATGATGATAGCAGTAACTACCAATCATTAAACCATACTATATTTTAGACATTGCACTAATGGTTTTATTATGTTAATTAACTTAATCCTTACCATGACTATTAGGTAGGTATTATTGCACCAATTTTAATGATAAAAAGATAAAGCAAAACTTAGAGATATAAGTAGTATCCAGAGATCAGCTGGAAAATGGGAATTCTGGATTTTAATCACAACCTACAAGAACAAGTGGACCAAGTCACTGATGGGAGACTTGGACTAAGTTAAAGATCCTCTTGAACTCTGGGATCCTGTGGACTTCAGAATCAACCAACTGCCGTTTATAACTTATTTTTCTGTTACAACTGTGCTTCCTCTTGGCTGCTATTTAATCGACACATCAGTTAGTTTGTGCTTTAGACATCCCTGACCGTGAAGTTCCCATGACTTCAGGACACTCCATTACTAGGAAAGAGTGGTGTGGGATTAAACTTGTGAGCTTCGGACCCAAATTGCTTGAACTTAAACCAGCTCTGGCTCTAACTAGCTGAATGACCTTGAGCAGTTTATTACCCTCTCTTTGCCTCAGTTTCCCCAGGAAAACGGGGGCTATAGCAAATCTCTCCTCATAGGGTAGGTGTGAGGATTATATGAGCCAACATAACCGAAGCCCTTGGACTAGAATCTGGCCCAGAGTAAGCAGTCAATAAACGTTCACTATTTTAAACAGAACTATGAGAAAATGAGAAGAAATCAAGTCAGAATTAGTAAAACATTCTGAAGTGCACAACACCTTTTAGGAAAAGACAAAGTGATCTCAGGACCAACTCACATGGTACAATTCCCTTTTGAATACTTGCATTTTTATAGCATTCATATATTCATGCATTCATTCAGGAAAAAAAAATCTTAATGAGCACAGATAACACTCTTGCCCGTCCCCATCTCCCACCTGAAGCACATACAATTATTAGCCTGGTGAATCAAGATGGAGAAAATCCTTATTTGTTAGAGTTCCTCCCAGTAAGAGAGCAAAACAGCACTGTGTGTAGTCAGGAGAAATCCTATGGGAGCCTACTGGACAGAAATGGGTCTCTAAAAGTTCTTTGAAAATTGCCTCCTAAGAAGGGATGCCCTGCTCAGAGGTGACCTCTTTGTTTACAGAGCACCTGATGAATATATACAGGTAAGTATGTAGGAAAGTGTTCAAGCAGAACTTTTCTCTGCATAATGGAGGGAGGAGACTTGTTAATGGAACTGGGGATGGAATTTACCAAAAAAACAAAAACAAAAAAAAAACCAAAGAACGGAAGGGTGTGGGAGCTTGATGTTCACAAGAGAACAGGTGGAGGAGACAGGGAAAACACACAACTAAATCATCCCAGCAAAGGGACAGGTGCTAGGAGGAAACACGCCTTCCATGCTTCTCCAAAAGACGAGCTTAAAGAAACAGGGCAAATCTTTCAAGATGACATTTGTTTTCCACATAAGGAAGATTTATTTTTATGCATTCAGATGTTTAAACATGAAAATGACTTCTCTGAGAGGTAGTGAGCTCTCTAGTGACAGAGGTATTTAAGTATGGATGGCATGGTCTCTGAGGGGATAATTTGCTTCTGAGTCACCTATCTGAAGAAAGAAAAGTTGACTCATGATTATCAATGGTGTGCTATAGAGGGTGTATAATTCACAGCTCCTCTTCCATTTCCCCTGTGAAACCTTCAAGCCAGGCTTTTCTGCAGGTGGATAATTTTAGACCAACATGAAGATGCACTTAGTTCTGTGCCCAGGTTAGTGATGGGATAAACACCAGAGCAGTACATGTAGACAAAAATAACCTGTGCATGTTGCAGTCCATGAAGCAGAGGGTAGAAGGATGTTATGGACTGAAATGTGTCACTTCCAAATTTACATGCTGAAGTCCTAACCCCCAGTATCTCAGAATGTTATTTTATTTGGAGATAGGAACTTTAAGCTAAAATAAGACCTTTAGGAGGGGTCCTAACCATCTGACTTGTGTCTCTATAAAAAGAAGAGATTGGGGTACACAAAGACACCTGGGAGGTGCTTGCAGAGGAGAAAGCCATCAGAAAGCAGAAGAGAGATACCTCAGAAGAAACCGCACCTGCTGACACCTAAAACTCAAACTGCCAGCCTCTAGAACTGTAGGGAACAAAATCCTATTGTTTAAGCCACCCTGTCTGTGGCATTCTGTTATGAAAGCCCTAGCAAACTAATGTGGAAGAGAAGTGACATCTGGTTCACCTCTCTTTTGCAAAAGAGAAGCCTAAGGCCAAGTAAGATTAAGAGATTTGCCCCAAAGTAAATGATACAAGAGGATTTTAACCCAGGAAGATCTGATTCCAGTGACTTCACTATTTCAGCTCTTCTGTACTACTTCATAAATGTAGCATACCATGCCCAACACTATATGAAATAAAAATAGATGCAGCCCAAGTAAATTATTCCTTCAGAGAGTATCCCATCCCTGCTTAAATATTTCTATTGCTAGAGAGCTCGCCCCTTCTCAAATAAGCCATTTCCAGTTTTGAATATGTGAGTGCACAAAAATAAATCTTTATATAGAAAACAAATGTTACTTTAGAAGATTTACCCAGTTCTTTATGGTTCTCTTCTGGGAACAGCATGGAAGAAGTATTTCTTTGTATGCCCATAACATCCTTCAAGCCCCGGTAGAGGACAATCAGGTTCATATTGTGTCTTCTTGAGAAAAAGCAACTACAATGTTATGAATGCATTCGTATATGACAATAATTCCAAATTTCCTCCTTGTTATACTAAAATTAGGTTAACCAAGAGTTGCCTGGTCCAATTAGTAATACCATCCTTAGAAGATGGGCAGGCATGATTTAAAATGAGTACAACTTGGCATCTTTACCGAGTCATAGGCACAGGAAATTATTCACTAACAGTTTGTTTTTTCCCTGAGCCAAAGGCACATTGGGAGTGACCTAGAGCATGGACTTGGGCTGCCAGTGTATGAAGTGATGAAGTGTAAACCACCCATCTGTCACATGGAAATGAGAGCACCTGAGAGGTACCTGGAGAAGGCAACTTGTTTCAAAATGGAATAATGAGTCAGGTGCCCACAAAATCAACAGGAAGAAGAGTCTAATAAAAGACCCTGTCCCTACCCCACCCTCCAGCACATGGTGCAGACAAGGGAGTGTGTGACATGGTGCTAGAATTCCTGGGGAAGTTGGCTCCAGTTGGCATGTTGGAACAGTGGGAGGGACTTGTGCCACCCTCCAAGTCTCTCTCATTCCCTGGCTGTCTTCCTCTAAACCCCAAGGTTCAAGTCATTCCAAATCATTGTCAGGTCATGTCAAGATCCCTGCCAAGGGAAGGAAGGAAAGATGGTATGCTATGAACCATGTTAGAGCCCAAAAAGAGACCAGTAATGGCAGGGGTTACAGAAAAGTCACTGAAAATTTTGGGTGAATTCAGCAAAATGACCAGAAGGTACAACCTGGGACTATAGGACATACTGAGAATGGTTACAAGTGCCAAGCAGATAAAAGATGAGTTTGGGTATTGAATGTACAGGTGTCTAAGGGGCATAGCATAGTCATGGCTAGTTGATGAGATCAGTAGAAGCCACGTATTTTTAAGCACTTTTAAGAGGTATATAATCTACTTTCAAATGCATGCAATATGTGAAGAAAGCTAATAAATGAACATAGTAAAGAGTCTCAGAGAACTAGCCTTAATTAAGTCACCCCATTAAGCGTTTTTTAATGGCTTCTTCTAATATGCCTGAACGTTTACTATTAATTTTACATTAAAACATTTTTTGTCTCATAAGACCAACAAAAAGGAAGAAATACTTGACAAGCTTAAAATAAATTAACATAATTTAACCATAAACAAACAAAACAATGAAAGCCAAAAATATCACTCTGCCACACATTTACATCTGATAAAATTTACTGATGGGCATGCAGCAGATTTAAATAAACAGAGAACTGTAATTGTTCCCAAATAGGCATACTCAATATTGTAGTATTGTTGGTTCTTTTTAAATTGAGTTGCTTATACAATACCAACCTAAATCTTAGTGTGATACTGTGAAACTTCACAAAGGATTTCTAAAGTTTCTCAAGAAAAAACTAAATACAGGGAACTAATGAAGGTATTTTGGGGAAAAAAAAAAAGAGAACATTGGTGGCAACTTGCTCTTCTAGGTTGCAAATATAGTAAACCTAAACCCATTTAGGAAAAAAAACAGCACAACTCACTGCCACATTCATTTAATTTTACATAAACACTCTCTTTGAGGCTGAAGCAAATCTGACTGGTTTTCAACGTGAAAATAAAATATAGAAACTTTTCTTGGAGTTATTTCTAAACAGCACTTGTCTCTAATCGTAACAAGAATTACAGAAGAAGAAGAAGAAGAAAAGAATTACTATATTTTGTAATTTCTCTTTCTCTTTCTCTCTCTCTCTCTCTCTCTCTCTCTCTCTCTCTCTCTCTCTCTCTCTCTCTCTCTTTTAATCTCAGGGTAAATACTGCAGCCACAAGTGCCACTGGCAAGTAGCCTCAGGTTAAATGGGGAAAGGGTTAAACAATGTGGTACTGTTCAAAAACTAGAAAGTTGGAATAAAATAAAGACTCTACAAACAGATTTAATTATATAAAGTTTCAGAATATTAAAGAATAGCATATTAAATCAACAGGTAAATAAAAGTGCTAATTAAATAGTTCTTTGAAAATTAGTATGTTTTAGAAAAAGTCAACTTAGATTCTCATCTAACACTACATAAAAGTAACACTGATAGATTAAAACATTAAATATATTTTAACGTAGTTATAGAAGTACTAGAAGAAAATATAAGTTTATATTTTTATAAAACTGATAGGAGTGGGCTTTATAAAAGTGAAGAGTGGTTAAAATATTACAAAGGAAAATAAATTTTACTAACTAAAGCTTTAACCTTCTACATTTCAATAAAATAAAATTAACAGTAAATAAAAATCACAGTAACATTGGTCCTTTACATATGACATGGTAATAAAAACTATAAATATCAATAAATATTCATCAGAAATATTAAAGTTCAGAAAAATCTGTAAACTAAAAGTATACCTTTATTTACTCTCCTGGCCGGGCTCGGTGGCTCAGCCTGTAATCCCTCGCTTGGGGAGGCTGAGGTGAGTGGATTGCCTGAGCCCGCGGGTTCAAGACCCGCCTGGGCAACTTGGTGAGACCTCGTCTCTACAATAAATCAAAAACTAGCTGGGCGTGGTAGCGCGCGCCTGTAGTTCCAGCTACTTGGAAGGCTGAGACGGAAGGATCTCCGGAGCCCAGCAGGTCGAGGCTGCGGTGGCCGGGAGCGGCCACTTGCACTCTAGTCTGGGCGACAGAGTGAGACTCCAACTCAAAAAATAAAAATAATAATAATAATAATAATAATAATAATATTTACTCTCCTATGAGCATAGTATTAGCTGATGTGATTTGTTGATGTGATTTGTTATGCATCGATAACAAATTCTAGCAGATTAAGTATTTCAAAAGTATGTCTGTATTTCTGTAGTATTAGGTACCAGAAGTTTGAATATATTGAATATATTCATGTAATCAAAGCAGTTACCAAAGCAGAATGACTTAGTTAACAAAGATGTAATCAGCCCTGTGATCAAATGTATAAACAAAAACAGTTGATTTTCTAATTGTTCTTCAGTTTGAAAAGTCTACATTATAAAATAACTTTGCTTCACATGTTCAAAAAAAGAATAGTGTCAATCAGCTTTTACTACACACAAACCACCTGAAAATTTAGTGGCTTGATGTAACTCCATTTTTGACCTTCTATGGGTTGTTAACTTAGGCTGGACTTCGCCAGGTAGTTCTGTTTATCTACCCAGGCTTAGCTGATATTTACTGGGGCTTATGGATGAATTTGCGACCAGCTCCCAGGATGTGTTCTACTGAGGGCCAGCAGAAACTCACCAGGGTTCTCCTCCACAGGAACTCCCATTGTCCAGCAAACGAAACCACATCTGTTAACTGTGGAAACTGGATTCCAAGAATAAAATCAGAGTTTGCAACTCCTCTAGAAACCCAGGCTTAAAATGACATCATATCACAACTTTATTGGTCAGAGAATAGAAAAATAGACTATACTGTTGATGTTGCAGAAATGTTGCAAGGATTTGTGGTCTTTTTTTTTCTTCAATCTATCATAGAAGCTTACCTAGACATCCAAAAAAGTCCTGTGTTAATTTGTACGTGTGTGTTTTGAAATCTTGATTGTGGACACACATTTTATGTTAAACACCAGGAGTTGGCAAATTATAGCCCATTGACCAAATCTAGCTTGCTGCCCATTTTTGAAAGTAAAATTTTACTGGACCACAGACACTCATTTTATATTGTCTATGACTGCTTTCATGATAAAATAGCTGAATTTATTAATTGCAACTGAGACCAGATGGTTCAAAAAAATATAAATATTTTTCATCTAGTCCTTTATGAAAAGTTTGCTGACCTCTTTTCAAGACCATCATACAACATTAAGACCTTAAATGCAATTTTGTTTGTGATCATATTGGCACCAAATAGCTAGTAATATTGCATTCATTGTCTCAGGCTAATAAGAGAAGAAAACAGCAGATTAACATGTAAAATGATGGGTTTGTGTCTGGGAAAGTGAAAATAAATGATATTATGGTAAGCTGAATGTATACCTGTAAGTTTTTCAATAGTTTGAAATGAAACATGTGGGAGGAAATTAAGTCTTCATACAGCAATGAGAAGTAAAGGCATGAACAAATCAAAAAAGCTTGTGCTATAGTAGTCATGATCATTCTTGTTGCAATCAGCTATTACATTGCAGAAAATAACTTTGTCCATCATATCAGTGTTGTCATTTTGAATTTTTGTATGTATGTGTGTTTGTATTTCTCTTATATTTACTTCTGCTGTTGTGTTAGAGAGTTTGGCTATTCTCTCAAGGTAAGAGCAGAGCCTTTAACTTTGTTGACTCCACTTTTGATACAATCTACTAGGATAAACCTGGATTAGGTGTCAAGAGACAGGAAAAATCTCTTTCCTTAACAAGGCTTCAGTCATTATCTAAAATAAGGTATTCTAAGTTCATCTGTAGTTCTCAAACTTCAGTGCATATGTTGAAAATGCATGGATCTGAACTTCATCCCTAGAAAATCTCATTAAGTAATAGAAAGTGAGACGATAACAAAAACAAACAAATATGAAGCAAAAACTGACAGAATCTAAAGCAGAAATGGACAACTTCAACATAAGCAGTTGAATACTTTAACACCTCACTTTCAATAATGTAAAAGACAACTAGATAGATGATCAAAAAGAAAATAAAAAACGTGAACAACTAGACCTGCTAAACCAACTACACCTAACAGACATCTATGGAACACTTCATCCAACCACAGCAGAATGCACATCTTCTCAAGTATATATTCTCCAGGATAGACTATATGCTAGGCCATAAAACAAATTGCAATATATTTTAAAGAAGTTAAATTTTATAAATTATGTTCTCTAGCTATAATGGAATGATGGAATGAAAGTAGAAATCAGTATCAGAAGGAAATTTGGGAAATTCATAAATACATAAAAATTAAATAATACATTTCTAAAAAGCCAATGAGTCAAAGAAAAAATATTCACATGGAAAACTAACTTTTGAGATGAATAATAAAAAAATACAAAAGCCTTGGGTTTCAGTTGTAGCAGTGCTTACAGGAAATTTATCTTTCACAGTTACACTAAAAGAGATATCTCAAATCAATAACCTAACATCCCACCTTAAGGAACTAGATAAAGGACCAGGTGCCATGGCTTACATCTGTAAACTCAGCACTTTGAGAGTCCAAGGTGGGAGGTTTACTTGAGGTCAGGAGTATAAGACCAGCCTAGGCAACATAGCAAGACCCCATCTCTACAAAAAATAAAAATTTAGCTTGCATAGTAATGCATGCCTATAGTCCTAGCTACTTGAGAGCCTTAGGTGGGAGGATCACTTGAGCCCAGGACTCTGGAGCTACAGTGAGCTATGATGGCACCACTGACTGGGTGAGAGAATGAGACCCTGTCTCTAACAAGAAAGAAAGAGAGGATGGAAGGAAGGAAGAAAGGAAGGAAGGAAGGAAGAAAGGAAGGAAGGAAGGAAGGAAGGAAGGAAAATTAAATAAAGAAGAGCAAACTAAACCCAAAACTAGAAAGAGGAAATAGATCAGAGCAGAAATCAATAAAATAGGCAATACTTGGGTCTTTGACAAATTCAACAAAATTGGCAAACCTTCAGGTAGACCGATCAAGGCAAAAAAGAAAGAAAACTCAAATATCTGAAATCAGGAATGAAAGAGAAAATGTCACTATGGATTTCATAGAATTTTTAAAAGGACTATAAGAAAATATGGTAAAAGATTTATGCTAACAAATTAGTTATCCTAAATAAATGGAAAATTCTTAGAATGATATAAATACCAAAACTGACTCAAGATGATAGAAATCTGAATATATCTATAACAAGTTGATTGAATCAGTAATCCAAAAACTTTCAACAAAAAGAAGTCTAGGACCAGATGGATTTCTTCAATAATTCCACTAATCATCTAAAGAATAATTAACACCTAATTCTTCTCAAACTTTTGCAAAAGATAAAAGAGAGAACACTTCCCAATTCATTTCATGAAGTCAGTATTATCCTGATATAAAAATCAAATGACATCACAAGAAAAAAAACTATAGACCAATATCCTTTATGAATATAGATGCAAAATCCTCAACAAACTACTGGAAGACTGAATCCAGCAACATATGAAAAGGATTACACAACACAAGCAAGTGGGATTTATCCCAAGCATACAAGGTAATACACCATAGTAGTAGTATGAAATACAACAACTACATGGACACCTGCAGAGAAAACATTTGATAGAACCCAACACCAATTTCATGAAAAAAACACCCAACAAACAAGACATATGAGAAAGCTTTTCAACCCAATAAAGGGTATCAGCTAACAGGATAACTGATATTGAAAGATAGACAGCTTTCCCTCTAGGATCAGGAAGAAAACAAGGATATCCACTCTCACCACTGCTATTCAACATTGTTCTGGGGGTTCTACCCAGGTCAATTAGACAAGAAAAAAGTAAAAGGCATCCAGAGTGGAAAGGAAAAAGTAAAACTATGTTTATTTGCAAATGCTTGACTTAACATACAGAAAATCCTAAGGAATCCATAAAGAATAGTGGGGCTGATAAACAAGTTTAACATGGTGACATAACACAAGATCAATATTAAAAAATCAAGTATATTTTTATAGAATTTAATTTTTAGAATTACAAATGTAAAAATGAAATTAAGAAAACCATTTCATTTATAACATTATCAAAAGTATAAAATATTTTAAAATAAATTTAATAACATAAGTGTAAAACTTTACACATATATATTGCATATATATTGTTAACAGGGCTAAAATAGTCATTTACAATGATAAATAGGCCAAATTATAGAGGACATAAAATTCTTAAATGTGCATGTGCATAAAAAAGGTGATTCAAATTACATGAAGCAAAAACTGATAGAACTAAAAAGAGAAAAATGATAAATTCATAATTACCTTCAGACATTTCTACAACCTTCTTCAATAATTAATAGAAAAAATTGAGTGAAAAATAGTAAAGAGTAAAGTCACAGAAGACTTGAACCACATTTTCAACCAAATTGAACTGATTGACTTTTATAGAACACTCTATACCCAAAAATAGTAGAATAGCAGAATACACCTTTTTCTTTAAGTGCAAATAGAATATTTACCAAGCTAGACCATATTCTGGTTCAGAGGTAAGTGCATACATTTTTAAAGAATTTAAATTACACAAAAAATGTTCTCTGATCACCATGGAATTAAATTAGGAATTAATAATACAAATATACTTAGGAAATCCCTATGTAGCTGGAAAGTATACAACATAATTCCAAATTATCATGGGTCAAAGAAGAAATCAATAGAGTAATTAGAAAGTATCTGTATTGAATCAAAAGGAAAACACAAAATTTAATAGTTTGGAATGTTACTAAAGCAGTACTTACGGAGAGTTTATAGCA
Source organism: Tarsius wallacei (assembly GCA_963574415.1). Lineage (NCBI taxonomy): Eukaryota > Metazoa > Chordata > Mammalia > Primates > Tarsiidae > Tarsius > Tarsius wallacei. The sequence goes on from CAUYQG010046072.1 coordinate 95,051, forward strand.
CTAAGTGACTATATTAGAAAAGTGCCCCAAATCAATTACCTCAGTTTCCACCTCAAGAAAATAGAAAAGAAAAGCAACTTAAACTCAAAGTAAGCAGAGGAATGGAGTGAAAGAGCCAACAATTCGTGAAATTGTAAAAAGAGAAACACAACAGAGAATTGGTTAAAGTCCAAGTCTGTTTTTTTTTTATAATCCTCTAGTCAGACTGAGCAAGAATAACGGAATCTTGTAGTGATGCCACCTGTCTCATTCCTAATATTTTCAATTTGGACCTTCTCTTATTTTCTTACTGATTGTCATTCAACGTGTTTTTGTTATCAGTTTTAAAGAAAAAACATTGAAATATGTGATGAAGCCACTTTTGCAGGCTCAGATGTTTCCATGGAAGCTGAGGACATAAAATTTGCCTGGTATCCCAGTCTAAGTCTCAGAGTCTGTGCCCTCCTGATACAAATGCCAAAATACTAAATAAAATGTAGCAAATCAGACCAAACAGTATATAAAAGGATAATGCATCGTAACCCATTGGGGTTTATCCTGGGATGCAAGGCTGGTTTAAACATTCAAAAATCATTTATAATTTACCATATTAACAAACTAAAAGAAAATTTATCTCAGTAGACACAGAAAAAGCATTTCACGAAATCCAACATGCATTTCTAATAAAATTTCTCAGAAATCTAGGAGTAGAAAGCATCTTCTACAATATAATAAAAGGCATTTACAAAAACCTGCAGTTAACATCATGCTTGACAGTGAAAGGCTGAATGTTTTTTCCCTAATTTGGGAACAAGGCAGGGATGTCTGCTCTCCCCATTTCTATCCTACATTGTGTTGAAGGTTTTAGCAAATGTAAAAAGGGAAAAAGAAATAAAAGCCCCTAGCGAAAAAGGGGAGAAATAAAACCTGATTTATTCACAGACAGCATGGCCACTTACATGGAAAATTCTACTGCATCTACAAAAATGTTCTGAAAATGAATAAGTGTATTCAGGAAGGCTACAGGATGCATGATTATGATTAAAAAATCAATTATGTTTCTATATACTAGCAAGCAAGAAATCATCAAAAATTGTATTGCATAAAGCATGGTGATCAAAGTTAAGAATAATATATTGTATATTTCAAATTACTAAAAGCATAGATTTTAAATGTTCTCATCACAAAAAATAAGAAGATGAGGTGACAGATTTGTTAATTAGCCTGATTTAATATTTCTACTATGTGTATGTGTGTGTGTGTATATACCACATACACACACACACACACACACACACATACATATATATATATAAACATTATATTGTGCCCTGTAAATATACATTATTATTTTTGTCCTTAAAATTGTTTAATGTAATTTAAAAGCAATACTATTGGATCTTTGACTTCCAAGAAGATGAACACATGCTTTTCCCTATCCCTCCCTCTAAGTACAATGGAAAACCCAGGACATCATATATATAACAAACATAAAAAGATTTTGAAAGGTTGAGAAAAGATAGCATACATACTAGAAATCTCAGGACCCTAGGGATGACAAGGGGTGAGTTCCCTGAGTTTTCTTTTTGTCTCATAATTCTCAGACTTAGGATGGATGAAATGGCAACACAGAAACTCCAATGGACGCAACCAAGAAAAGTCCCAACAAAAAGCCTCTACCCAAAATGCAAAAAAACAGGCAGTCTAGTAAGACTGAAAAGTGTTAGACAATAATCACTTTACTTCAGCCTAACACCACAGAAAAAACTGTGCCCTCACTGGGACCAGATCACCCAGAAGAGAGAGCTAAGTAGAGAGCCTGGACTTCCACTCCCTGTTCAAATCTCAAAATAATTAAACTAACTAAAAGAAGCCAAACAAAAGAAATACATACTTTATGATTCCATTTAAAAAATTCACTACTTATAACAACAGAAAGCTGATCAGTAGTTGCCTGGGAACATGGGAGGTTGAGAAGGGGTAGAAAGACAAGACTACCAAGGGGCACGAGGAAGCTTAGGGGCATGATGGATTTGTTCATTATCTTCATTCCCTGGGTTAATCTTTATTGACTAGAACAGGAGAGTCTGAGACACTGATAAATTAGGTTGGATGCCTTCATTAGCAAAAACAAAACAAAACAAAAAAAAACAGAAGAAGATAAATTTCTCCTCTATCTGAATTTGGGGGAAAAAGTTATAAATGAACAAGTTTAGGATAAAATATAAGATTTTGCCACTCAACATGCTTGAAAAACTTCACACCATAAAAGCAGACCACTTTAACAAACAGCATGGTCCTGTCAGTGTGGGTTTATAAGCTGAGACCTCCTGAATGTGCACATGTCAGTTCAGAAACATGGGCTGAAATGCTGCAGGCAACAGCCAAAATTCTCTGAATCCAGAAAAAGCCATTAGCATCTTTGCATGGAATAAACTGGAATGCATAATGGATCATGACTTCAAATTTATTTTAGTAAATGGTCCAATAATTTGAAGTGAAAATAAATAATTCATCCCCCTCTCTTTCTCAGCCTTGCTTAGAATAGATTTCATACATTGAAATCATGGTGCAATCTTCAGCAGATTCTTGTATGCACGGAATTTCCATTTTAAAGAAGTGACTTCTGTTCCCAATGAGCAGCAGTCCCCCCAAACTCTGTGTTTGCCCCAGACATAGATAGGCATAGATTCGTGGCACAACAGTGGCCCAGAGGTGGTTGTCAATGCTGTATATTCCTGCTGATTCATTGTTGTTACTCTTTGCTTCCCTCTACTTTGCCAGAGCTAACCTAGGTTATTCACGTTGGAAACTTTGCCATGTTGCAAATACAGCACTCATGATTTCCCTCCCCCCAGTCCCTGGAAATTACCATTCGACTTTCTGTTTCCCATTCCAGAAAATCAGCCAAATGCATCCAAAAGTGGGACCAAAAAAAAAAAAAAAAAGCCCTCAAGCTATATTCTTTCTGTCTCATGATGCAAAATCAAAGAACATCTCCCTACTCCTCACAGAAGCATTCACCCTCTTGGTTGGGTTCCTTCTTTAGCAGAAAATAATTGCCTATTAAATTTGTGCTGCATTAAATTAAATCAATAAAAAGAAAGCATGTTCCAAGCAATATTGTGTTTTTTAAAAGAATCTTAACTATCTTACATATGGAAAGAGACAAATTATATTTCATTCACAAAATACACATTTCATTCCTAACCTACTCATCCTACAAATATATATTGACCACCTACTGTGTGCTTTGCCAGCACTGATTATACAACAGTGAAGAAGAGAGATAAAATGTTTGTTTTTCCAGAGGACATTCTAGTGAGGGAAGGGTAGACACGCAAAAATTAAGTAAATGTCAAAATGTGTGTGAAAGTACTACGTTTTGGGAATAACAGTGACATAGGAAATGGAGATAGGGGGTGCTAAAAGGGAGGGTTGCAACCAAATGGGGAGATAAGTAAAGATCCAAGGGAAAAGTGGATTTGAGGATTATCATGGAGGCCCAGACAGCCAAGGAAGAGAGTAAGGTCAGTGTTAGTGGGGCCAGATCACCCAGGAATGTAAGAATTTGGGTCTTATTTTACTGAAAGGAGAAGATAACTATGAAGGTTTGAGGAGGGGTAACATGATGTAAGTTTCTTTTTTAAATTTCAGTCAAATACACATAATATAAAATTTACCATATTAACTGTTTTTAAGTATGCAATTCAGTCATGTTAAATACATTCACATGTTTCTACAGTCATCATCACCATCCATCTTCTGAATCTTCATTTGGCAAAACAAAACTCTGTATCCATTAAACAATGACTCCCCATTCCTCCTTACCTCAGCCCTGGCAACCATTCTACTGTCTTTCTCTGCGAATTTAACTACTCTAGTTACCCCCATAAGTGGACTCCTACAATATTTGGTTTTTTGTGACTGGCTAATTTCACTTAGCATAATGTCCTCAAGGTTCATTAATGTTGTAGCATGTGTCTGAATTTCCTTCCTTTTTAAAGCTGAATCGTATTCTATTGCATGTGTATTCAACATTTTGTTTAGACATTCATCCATTGATGGACACTTGGGTTATTTCCACATTTTTACTATTGTGAATAATGCTGTAGTTTATGTGAATGTATAAATATCTCCTCAAAACTCTGTTTTCAGTTATTTCTATTGGGTATATATACCGAAGTGCAACGCTGGACCTCACAGTAATTACATGTTTAACTTTTTGAGGAACTGCCGTATTGTTTTTTTGCTGCAGTGTTTAGGGATAAACTACAGATGGATGAGAATGGGAACAGGGAGGTCACCTAAGTGGCTTTCATAGATCTGTTGCCCTGCCAGACTCCAAGATCAAAATTTGTATGCAGGAACTTTACTGGGGATTGCATGGGAGGGGAGGTATGTGTGTGGGGGGAAAAGTATGATGTGATAGAGCAGAGAGAGTTTGAACAGAGATGTAGCTGTAAAAAGACCTCAGTTGATCCCAGAAGACTTTGAAGCTTGGAAGATGCTCTAAGGTTGTCTCACCTTGTGGCAAGGCCTTCTAACCCTACGTTGACCAGTCACTTGCTGACTTGGGGGTTTAGGTGGGATTTGAACTAGGGAGCTCTTTTCAGTTGAGAACAATTCCTCATAGAGGGACTCACCATGAGCCTTCAGCTCCCAGCCCTATCAGCACTGGGGGGGATATTTAGCTACAGTTCTGGAAAGACAGGGAGTCTGGGCAGCACACAACAGCCTTCACTACAGAGGCTTTACTACGATCATCTATGCAACTGCTAATGGTGGCTTGGCTAAGGGGATTCACAATTGAGTCAATGAGAAGTGTGAATCTTTTAACCATTTTGAAGGCATAAAAAATTATTTGCTGATAAATTGAATATTAGAGAAAAGGACAGTTTAGAGCTGGAATAACTTCTGGATTGCTGACCTAGCCACCAGAAAGATCAAGTTGCCACTGAGTGAAGTAGTGAACACTGTGGCAGGGCATATCTGGGGTGACTCTCAGGAGTTTAATTTGAGAAATGTTACACATGAGGTGCCTTCAGACCTTCAGACAGCCAAGGGCAGATGCTAAGCAGGCAGTTGAATACATACATACATATATATATATGGTGTTCCAGAGGAAATTCCTGCCAGATATATAATTGTAAATGTGGGGTGTCATTAGCATATAGGTGATGGTTGAAGTCATGAAATGGAAAAGGTCATCAAGGAAATATAGACAGAGAAGAGGAGGTCTGTAGGTTGTCCCAGGAGTCCAACCTTTAAAGGTGAGGGAAATCCAGTAACATGATAAGCCAGTATCAGGAGAAGAAGCAGATTATCAAATGTGTTGTCTATTCTGTTTTCTACATCACCCTAGATTCATTCTTTGTCATTCCCAATTTTGTTGTGACTTGCTGTCCCTACTTTATGCATCTCCTGGACTTCCTTCCCCTGTGGCTTCCCTTTCTGTTTAGCCAATGGGAGGTGCTGTCAGGAAGCCAGACAAGGCAGGGAGAGAGATGAAGTTGTTTATTCCTCCCACGTCATCCTTCTTCAAAATTGTTCTGATGTGCACTGCCTCACTCTGTAACCACACCTTGAGTCTAGTTTTCCCTTCTTTGACTTCAGCCTTTAACTAGATTCTGGAAGCAAATTTTGTACCTTCCATCCCTTCAGTTCTAGGGTTTCTAACAGTTTCCCGGGTTGTTATTTTTTAGGTGCATCGATATTTCTTTACCTTGTCACCTTCTCTAGTCATGACAATGTCTCTTTAAAAAATCCCTGCCCAATATCTCATCTGCATCTACCAAGACCCCATCTAATGTATGCGTGGTCCTGGAAGAAAAGAAAAATTTTTTAAAGTTTGAAGAAGAACAAAATCAGCCATCAAGAGCTGCTTGTAGTTTAACTAGGGAGTGAACTGAAAAATGACCACAGCGTTTCACAGCATGGAAAAATGGTGATATTATCAAGAGCAATTTCCTTAGAGAGTGGTGGTAAATGGATGCTCAGAATGTGTTTAAGAGAGAAAAGGAAGAAAAGAATTTGAAAAAGCAAGAGTAGGCAACAATTTTAAGGAGTTCTGCTGTAAACAGGAGCAGAAAATGGAGCAGCGCAGGGAAAGAAAAATGAGAACACTGGGTTTTCAAAATGAGAGAAATATTAGCATGTTTTCATGCTTATGGGAATGATCTAGCATAGAGGGGAAATGATGATGAGGGAGAGAGTGGAAAACTACTGTAGCCATGTCCTTGAGTAGGTGAGATGGATGCTACGCTGTGCATGAGATGATGGCCAGCCCCGAGACATTAGTTTCTCAACATTACTCAGGAAAGAAGGCAGAAGGTAGAGGTGCAGATGCTTTCAGGTGGGCAGGTGTGGGAGTAGAAACGTGTGGAAATCCTTTTCTTATCACTGCTATTTTTTGAACTAGAAGCAATGGCATTACCTGAGAGTGAGGATGAGGGAGACATTGTGGGAGGTTTGAGGAGAGAGGGACGGTATACAATTGTTTAGAGAGTGGGAGCACGAATGGTCATGATTGTGGGGCAACATTCAGGGTCATTAGAGAGCCAGAGTCCCTATGTGTAAAGTAAGGCCATCGTTTTTCTGTTTCTCCTGCCATATTTAGTTACCTGGGTGCAGACACAGTGTAGGGAAGATTTCTTCTGCACACTGGAGTTTTGCTAAGATAATACTACAAAGCAAAAAAAGGGCAGAAGAGCTGAGGGAGTATGCAGAGAGACAATGGCCAGGAATCGTATCACATTGCAGAGAAAAGTAAACAACAGTGCAAATGTATGAAGTCAGATATTGGAAGGAATGATTTTGAATATAGGTGACATATTAAATATATCAAGCCCCATCCAACATACATTGAAGGATACAAAAGCATTTTTTGTACATATGACTTTCTCTTGGTAGACTTAAAGTCTGCTGGGTGAGGATCAATTTCTCATGATGGGAGAAAAGAGATCATTAGCTTTCTTTGTATAGGTCCCAAGTGCAAGGAACTTTTCCTACAATTTCCTATTTAAGACATTTCATGGAAGCAGACTTAAGTGGTATCATTGTTTCTTTTTAAAGCTTGGTAACTTGCCTCATGTTGGAAGAGCAGGATAATTCAAATCAAGTGTTTTCACAGACTGTGTGGCTTCAACCAGAGAAATTTCTTTTCCCACAGTTTTGGAGACTGGGAAGTCCAAAATCAAGGTACTGGACAATTTGGTTCCTAGTGAGAACTCTCTTTCTAGACTGAAGATGTCTGCCTTCTTGCTGTGTCTTCACATGGCAGAGATTGGAAACTCTCTCATTCTCTCTCTTCCTCTTCTTGTAAGCACATCAATCCTATCAGATTAGAACTCTACCCTTATGACCTCATTTAACCTAAATTACCTTCTAAAAATGCCATCTCCAAATATATTCACATTAGTGGTTAGGGCTTCAACATATTAACTTTGCGGGGATGCCATTCAGTCCACATCACCAAGACCTTCCAAAAATTTCTTATACTTGCCATTTGGTCTATGCATGCAGAGAACATTTTTAGATGAAATGACAAATTCACTAGGCATGCCCTTATATGATGACCTCAAAGCCCTTGTTGTGGTTCCTTTATAAAATAAAGGCTGTAATACACTGAATCCATACTTAAGCTTTAAGATTTATGTAGGCCAGGCACAATGGCTTGTGCCTGTAATCCCAGTGCTTTGGGAGGCTGAGGCAGGAAGACCTGAGGCCAAGAATTCAAGACCAGCTTCGACAATACGGTGAAATCCTTCTCTACAAAAAAAAAGAAAAAAGGAAAAAAGAAAAAAAAATTACCTAGGCATGGTGACACATGCCTGTAGTCCTAGATACTCAGGAGGATGAGGGATAAGGATCACTTGAGCCCAAGAGCTTGAGGTTGCAGTGAGCTATTATTACACCACTGTACCCCAGCCTGGGTGACAG
>CAUYQG010046073.1:0-47317 GCA_963574415.1 Tarsius wallacei
ATTGGAGACACCCTCTCCATTAAACAAAAAAATGAGGGAGGGCCAGAGGATCAGAATTTGCCGAATAAAGAGCACAAGATAAAAGCCAGTTTGGGCACAAGTCTTCTTGTCATTTCATCACTTTCCTCCCTAGGGGGAAAATTTTTAATCTCTTCGCCTTCCACCCCCCACTACCACCCCATGGGCCGTGAGGCTGGTGGAATTTCACATCCATGGTGCTAACGTGTCCTTTCCTAAGAAGAGTTTCCTTGGGAAAGGCTGGGTGCTTTTAGCAGATTGAAGCATTATTTCCAGACTCTGCTTTCACAAGTGGGTACAGATAATGTGACTCAGAGAGCTCACTGGGAGCCAGGACAGACAGAGATTTGAGGACAGAGGGGCATCAGGCCCCAGAACTTGGCCTAGATGCAGAGAGAGCTGATTCAAAACCCAGAGATGCCACTCACCTGCTGGGCGACCTTGGGCCCATCACCCAGCCTCAGTTTATATGTCAGCAACAAAGGGAGAAAGAAGCCCATGCTCAGAGTGAGGAAGGGGCTTTGTGAGTTGTAAAGCAAGCTGGGTGACACCACTTTTTATCTGCCACCTCATCTGGGATACTAGCACCAGGGTTCTACTGGAGGGTTAGGAGAGAAGAATGAGATGGGAGACTTGAAAGAGAGGGTACAGCATGCGGCCTGGTTTCTGTGATTTCCTAAGATTTCCTGCAGACCATGATCAAAGCCTCCATTCCTGTACATTATCTTGTTGCATCTTCACAGTATCCTGGGAGGTGGGCATAGGTGGGTCCATGGAGCAGACAAGGGACCAGAGATTCAGACATCTGGCGTCTCCAGACCAACCCAGAGATACACAGCAAGACAGGGCCAGAGCCAGGATCTGAATCCAAGGCTGAGTCCTGAATCGTGCCACAGTCGTGTAGATGCTGACACACCACGTTTCTCTTCCTTACAGGCAAACACGAAGAGAAACAGCAAGAAGGCGGCATCGTTTCTAAGAACTTCACAAAGAAAATCCAGTGAGTAACCTCATAGTTTAGACCTTAGGGTGGGAGTGGCAGAGGGAACATTCTTGGGACCCAAGATCTGAGGTCTCTCCCTCTTGGGCATCTCTCTTTTGAGACTCCCCCCCCACCCTGGGGCAGGAAATTGAACCCTCACACCTAATAGGAAGGAAGTGTCCCAGCAGACCTGCAGTGGGGAACCGGGAGGTGTAGCACATAGACTGCCATCTCATCTGCCCAGTGCCCTGAGAGGTGGGTATTAACAATCTCATTTTGCAGATGAAGCCTCCAAGGGTAAGGCCGGCAGAATGACTTTTCCATGGTTACACCGAGGGTCAGGGCACCATCCACCCACATGACATGGCTGAGGGAGGAACTCCCCCATCACCATCAAGAAAGACCCTCTCCTAATGCCCCAAATGCCCCAACAGAATCTTTAGAAGGCCACTTGCTCTGCCTCTGCCATGCCAGGAGAACAAGCACCTTCTTGAAAGCATCCACAGAAACAAAGTCGGGAGGTGTCCTGATCACACTGCATACCACCCAGAGGGTCTTGGAAACTGAGAGGCGGGGACAGGGCAAGGGCCAGTTTTGCTGAGGGGAGTGCAGAGGGGAACTGCATTGACTAAGGGGAGGGTTGGACCCAGGGGCATCATGAGAGCAGCAAGAAGCCAACCAGGCTGAGCCAATGAATCAGAGCCACCTGGAGCCCTACCTGGCAATACCTGAAGGGAGAAGAGACTCGTGGTGCAGTAATGATGGCTGAATCCCATGAACAGCTGCCAGGTGCCTCATGCGTCCCTTCTCTGTAATCAGCATCACTCCACGGTGGGCTCTTCTGGCCCTGAAGTCTTTGCCCAGCCATCGTTGCATTTAGCCTTTGCAGTGAAGGCGTGCACTGCGGATTCAAGACATTATTCTTCTTGTAGTATGGGGAAAGCAAGCCCCATGGGTGAAGGAACCTACCCAAGTCTTTACAACTAGAAATTTAGAACAGCCCCAAACAGATCCCTGACCTCTGAGTTCCATGCTCAGTTTTTGAGCAAGCGGTGCTGTTTCCTCTTCTTGTAAGAGGGATGCTGACTGCTACAGCTTTGCAGAGTTACCAACCAAAAAGAAAAGAGATCATAGCACAGGGGAAGTCCTCACGAGTGGCAGTGTGTTGTTCTTCTTCTTGTTTTTGAATCCTAACTTTACTACTGGCCCTGGCAAAGATATCCCATGCCTGAAGAGATTGCTTTCGCTGAATTCAGAGGCTTCTTTTGGCCTTGGGATTCTGTGTTCCTGTCTCTCCCCCCACATGCCCACTCCTGACCTTCCCAGACTCTTGGAGTTTCTCAGAAGTCCTTGGACACTTCCTGATCACACTGCATACCACCCAGAGGGTCTTGGAGACTGAGAGGCGGGGACAGGGCAAGGGCCAGTTTTGCTGAGGGGAGGGAAGAGGGGGACTGCATTGACTAAGGGAAGAGTTGGACCCAGGGGCATCATGAGAGCAACAAGAAGCCAACCAGGCTGAGTCAATGAATCAGAGCCACCTGGAGCCCTACCTGGCAATACCTGAGGGCTCCCTTGCCCTCTCCATGACACACTCCCCTCCCTGGCACGGCAGCCAGATCAAACATTGCCAAGGGGCGAGGAAGGGAAAGGGAGAGAGGGGAAGCCCATGTACTTTTCAGAGGTTCAAACAAGGCCTCAGGATGAAGTCAACAACAGGGCAAAGCTGTGAAAAGGACCGAATGAGAAAGATGTTGGTGAATTAATCATCTTGAAAATACGGCCACTTTTGCGAATTTCACAAACTCCAAGGCCTGTGACCAGATAAAAATGCCTAAAGTTGCTCGAGGCTGTTCGGCTGATGCTCAGCAGCTGGGTTGAGCTAGCTGTTAGGATATAGTCCAGTCATTGCCCTGAGCCTTCCACATGCTCTCCCTAGCCAACCCCTCAGCCAACCTGACCCTGACCCAGGACCCTCCAAGCCTCTCTGCACGCTAAAGGGTCCCAGGACCCTCCTCTGTCACGATGGCGTGCTCCCATCCCTTCTAACTGGCCAGTGTCCAGCTGTGCCCGCTGTTGAATATCGGTCCTGACTTCAGGGAGTCCTGGCTCCCAGGATACAGGGAATGGGTAACTTGCTTAACTACTCGTAGCTTCCATTCCTGTATCCCTCGTGGATAGGTTGTGATGGACAGGGACAGGATGTGCAGAAAGCATTTAGCAGGGGCGCAGACTCAGTGCGTGGTCCATGGGAACTAACATGATGGCAAGACTCCACAAGACTGGAATCACACGAGAGCAGCTGGGACTCCTGAGACCTCCTGGCTCTGCCCAGACTCGAGACACCAGAGGAGTCGGACTGGAGTCAGGGACGACTTTGGGCCGGTCTCAGGAGGCCTCCTTGTCCCCTCTCCCAGGAAAAACTCTGGCCATTAGAGAACAAGGAAGTTCCTTCAGCCAGGCTGGGATACTTGGAGATTTCCAGCCAGTCAGAATGCTGTAGCTGCTTGCCTTGGAGTCTGCCTGTCTGGTTGGGGGTGGGGTGAAAACTGCGGCCGGGCGCGGCCGGGCTCTTTTCCACACCCAACTTGAATGAGAAGACAGGAAGCAGAGGATACCCAGAGCCACCGTAAACTTTATTTATTTTTTATTTATTATTATTGTTTTTTATTTTTTGAGTTGGAGTTTCACTCTGTCGCCCAGACTGGAGTACAGTGGCATGCTCCCGGCCACCACAGCCTCAACCTGCTGGGCTCCGGCGATCCTTCCGTGTCAAACTTTATTTTTCTGGTTCCACACCTCCCCAGGTATCTGCTCTGCCACTTGCAATGGACTGAAAGCCTGTTACGAGGTCTATAGGCTTGATGGTACTTAATCTTTAAAAGAATGCTATTGAGGAGGTATTATTGAGACCATCTTGTAGATGAGGAAACAGGCTCAGAGGAGTCGTGGGACTCAATCGAGGTCACATGGCTAGTGAGAGCAGCTCAGGAATAGAATATTATTCAGCCTTAGAAAAGAAGGAAGTCCTGCCCTTAACGACAACGTGGATGGAGCTGGAGGACATCACACCAAGGAAAGAAGCCAGACACGGAAAGAGAAACACTGCATGATCTCACTTGATGCCGGGTGGGGTGTGGCACAAAACTCGTGGATTCTTTGGCTTGTTTCTCAGATGAATTTTAGAGCCACTAGCAAAGTTTTCAAACAAAGTTTATTAGCGAGAAAAAGAGAAGAAAGAAGGAAGATTCATGGTAGAAAGACCTGCCATGGGCAAGTTTTTCAAAGAAAAAAATCCACACTTTTGCTCTCAACTCCAAACTAGATAGCTACCTAGTTATTGATACACTAAGGGGTGGAGTCCACGTAACCTTGGCTTTGGAGAGATTGACATCTCTGGGCTTCTGATGGGAGGAGACAAGGGGAGGGGTCTTTTCCTGGCCACATTGTCTTTTGCAGGAGACCTGGCAGACATTTCCAATTCACAGGTTCTTTAGCTAAAAGGTGGTCTTGTTATCATTTCTATGGCTTTGGTCAGTTAAGGGGTGGTCTTTGACTTTCCACCTTCGACCTGAAAGATTCTTAAAGATTATTATGCTAAACCCCGAATTGAAAGATTGGGCTATCCTACTCTTGCATCTGATGGAGTTTTCTTTTTCTTTTTCTTTTTTTTTGAGTTGGAGTCTCACTGTCGCCCAGACTGGAGTGCAGTGGCCGCTCCCTGCCACCGCAGCCTCGACCTGCTGGGCTCCGGCGACCCTTCCGCCTCAGCCTTCCAAGTAGCTGGAACTACAGGCGCGTGCTACCACGCCCGGCTAATTTTTGATTTATTGTAGAGATGAGGTGTCACCAAGTTGCCCATGGGAGTGGGGTAGGCTGCCAGCTTGGTCTACAGTAAAATGTAATTTTAAAATGTCCAAATACTTCCTAAAACCGACCTATTGGAAATGTATCTATCTATGTCTAACCTGTGCTAGCTACCCTGCCTCATCACTGATTCGGGGAGTCTAAAACAGTCAAACCCACAGAGGCAGCGAGTCAGACAGTGGCTATCGGGCTGTGGCTGGGGAGGGGAAAATGTGGGTCTAAGGGCACAAAGTTTCAGTTACACAAGAGGAATAAGCTCTGGAGAGTCAATGTACAGCATGGTGATGCTGGCTGGCAGTACTGTGCTGTATATTTGGAATTTTTCAAGAGGAGAGATCTTAAATTTAATCTTCTCAACATTCACACATGCACACACAAAATGGTGACTAGATAGAAGTGATGAATATGTTAGTGAGCTTGATTGTGGTGACCATTTCATAATGTATATAGATGTCAAAACATAAAGTTTGGGCCAGGTGCTGTGGCTCACGCCTGTGATCCCAGCACTTTGGGAGACCGAGGCAGGAGGATTGCTTGAGCTCAGGAGTCTGAGACCAGCCTAGGCAACGTGGTGTGAGACCTTGTCTCAACAAAAAAATACAAAAGTTAGCCAGGCGTGGTGGCACACACCTGTAGTCCCAGATACTCAGGAGGCTGAGGAAGAAGGATTGCTTGAGCCTAGGAGATGGAGGCTGTGTTGGACTGTGATCACACCACTGCACTCCAGCCTAGGTGAAGTGAGACCCTGTCTCAAAAACAAAATAAAACATAAAGCTGTATACATATATATAAAAATATATATACACACACATATAAACACAAATATGTGTGTACAATTTTATATGTCAATGATATCTTGATAAACCTTTTTTTTAAAGAGCAGATCTGGGATTTGCACACAGATCTTTTGACTTTCAAAGCCATGACTTTCCTGCTTGGTTAGAGAAGTCCAAATTACAGTCATTTGCAATACAGTCATTCACATACCATCTTCACTAATTTTTGTCTTTTCTGCTTACATTCCTATGCCATTATTTGCTTAAGACTTTTTTTTTTAGGTCAGTTTACTTTTGATGATGTTAAATTTTCATCACTAAAACGTTCACCAAAGAAGGCAATCGTGAAATAAATCCAATGAAAGCAAAATGTGGTTAAATTCTAACCAGATAATGTTGCCTGTGTGAGGGCCTAAGCCTTAGATCAGCTCTTTCTTTGTTGAAAAGGCAAGTAGCAAGTCATAGAGGCTGAAGGTGTTAAAGGCATATTAACACTTAGCTGAGACATTCATTTAGAGATAAATGGAGAGGCTGAAGCAGAATTGAGGAGGAATAACTTTCCTTGTATCTATGTGAGTTAAACGTGCAGGTCACTTGGTGAGAAGCCTTAGACTCTTCCCCGCTATGGGCCTCAGTTTCCCCATCTGTAATTTGAGAGCATTGTCCTGGTCAATCATGAAGATCTTTTGGGACTCTGACACTCTGCAGTCTGATGATACTGCAACGTGTGTTAAAATATTCACAGCTGTCAAGATACCAACATGGAAGGCCAAAGACCACAGTGTAATTTTCACACCACTCTAAGAAGTAGATATTGTTACCCCCTTTTTCCTTTAAGGAAATAGGTTCAGAGAGGCAAGGTCACCAGCCCAAGTTTGCACAGCCAGGAAGAGTCAAACTGTCAGAATTTGAATGCAAGTCGGCCTGCTTACCTGCAGAGGCCATGCTGTGGACCACAGCTACCCTGTCACAATGTACCAGGCTTGCATTGGGTGGGCATACGAATGGTTACACAGCCAGCCCATCCCCAGCAGTGGGAGGGAGAACCAAACTTTTGAACTTGTGTCTGCTTCAAAATCTTGGCTTGGCAACTGCCCGGGTTCCCTCTTTCTCATTCATCCTTCCCCTCGCAAGGAGTCTCCCTGGTAGATGTGGCTCCTGGCTTCTGGTGGCTGTACACAACAAAACAACTGCCCAACCCCTCCGGAAGGGTCCTCCCTATGGCCAGGAATGAGCTTACCTTGTGTATTTGTTCTTTCATCAAGACTCTTGCATTTACAACAGCCAGCCTGGACCAGAGGAAAGGTCTAGGGTGATTGGACCTCCTGACTTTCCCTCATGGCCCTTTTTTCAAAAGTCTGGTGCCAGGCGGGGCAGTAGAGCATCACAGCTGTCTGTGCTGAGATCAAGATTCCAATTTTAGTTTCCATCGGCCACTTATGAGCTGGGCGGCCTTGGGCAAAACAGTTTACTTCTCTGAGTGTCAATTTTCTCATCTGTAAATTGGAGATAGTAATAGGATCTGCCTGGTGGGATCGTTGCAGGTAAAGTACCCACACATGGAAAGCACCAGAAGGTCATGGTTTTCACGAATTTAAGTGATCATGGCACCCCAGGGAGACCACGCACGTGTCCTCACAATCTCAATAGTTGGTTGAAGAAACTGTGTCCCAGATAGCCTCATTCCCTCCTCCCGCAAACAGTCCAAAAATCGAAAAATAACTCATCAGAACCAGATTTGGGTTCAGAAATCCCATCTCTGATGCTTTCTTACATATTGAACTTGGCATTCAATTAGTAATCTGTGAAATCGGCATGTTAATTTTTACCTCTTAGTCATCCTAGACTCTTATAAGGCTCCAACCAGGTGATGCTTATAATTGAGTTTCAAGGACAACACAATCATGACCTACTAAGACATACTTAGGGGATGACCAAAATCAAGGCTCATTTTTAATGCCCTGGAGTAGGTATTTGCCATCTGGAGTCTACAGGTGGCCAGCCTGACCCCTTTCGTCTGATGGGGTGCCTGGTCCTTGCATCACCATGAATGCATTTTTGTAGGGAAGGACTCTCAACAGCTGCATGCCAAAGGAAGGTGTGGTACCTGCTATGCACAACACCTTCCCTGTGCTCTGTAAAGGGACTGTCGTGGTGCCATTTCTGCAGCACTCGTGGCCCCTGGTGGATGCTAAGGTGGTGCTCTCAACCTGAGACCAAACACGTGGGCTGCAACTCTCTTTTAAATTAAGAACTCCTGTTAGCACCTTGCTTTACCATTTGTAAAGCATGAACAGACTCCGTCTCATTCTAGAACTTCAAAATCCCTACAAGCTTAATATTATTATTCCCGTTTTGCAGATGAGGAAACAAGCTCAGAGCAATTGAATGATCTCCCCAAGATGACACAGCTAAAGACAAGCAGAGCCAGGGTTCAGACCCAGCATTGTATGTCCCTAGAGCATAAGATCAGAAAGATTTCCAGCCAAGCGTGGTGGCTCAAGCCTTAGTCCCAGCACTTTGAGAGGCCCAGGCGAGAAGATCACCTCAGTCCAGGTGTTTGAGACCAGCTTGGGCAACTTGGCAAGACTTTGTCTCTACAATAAGTAAAAAACATATATATTAGCTGGGCGTGATGGCGCACACCTGTGGTTCCAGCCACTCAGAAGGCTGAGGCGGGAGGATCGTCTGAGCTCAGCAGGTCGAGGCTGCCATGGCTGTGAGTGTGCACTGCACTCCAGCCCAGGCAACAAAAACAACAACGTCTATGTCCTTTCAAGTAAGTAAAGGAATGGTAAACCTGTATTAAACATCAGAAATGAGTAAAATCTTGTGCTTCTCCTAGGCTTCCTGCAGAGGTGGATCCTGTGACGGTATTCGCTTCACTCTCCCCCGAGGGTCTGTTGATCATCGAAGCGCCCCAGGTCCCTCCTTACTCACCGTTTGGAGAGAGCAGTTTCAACAACCAGCTTCCCCAAGACAGCCAGGAAGTCACCTGCACCTGAGACCCCCAGTCTTGGCCCATCCTTGTTCTGTCCCCAACCCTAGGGCTTCTCTGATTCTAGGGTACATTACTTTAGCTGAACTCAGACGTAGTGCAACTAAAATTTAGGGGGCAGGGAAGGGGTGGGGACCGACCACAGATTCCCTGGATAGCGTAGTAGTATATTTCTCCACAAGATGGCGCAATTGGCAAATCGTGCTTGGTTGCGTTAGGTCAAAATACTATTTTTTTCTTTCTCTACCTTTTTTTATCTTGACGAACATGTTGCACATCTATAGTTGCAAAACAAATACAAGGGGACTTGACATTTCACGTTGTATCTTACCTTGCAGCTAAGGCAAGGATTACTTTTCTTTGGGGACCTCTCCATCACCCAAGTTCCTACTCTGGGCTCCCAATTTTGGTTGACAAACCCCATTAGCTCACCCCTTTGTGCCTCAACACGCCTGGCCTGCAAAGGGTGATAGACAGGTCTTATATCACAATATGGGCTTTATCCATTCACCACATGAAAACAAACAGTGCCTTTTGCCCTCTGCCCAGATGTTTCCAGCACCTTCCCAAGGTTCCCAGGCTGGGACTCCTTAAGGACTCTGGGAGCGTCTCAGTTTTTTTCTCTAGCCAAGGTCCCCCCTTTCTTGTGTCCCCGGTGTCCAAGTCGGGATTTTTTACAGAGGGGGCTGTCTGTAGACAGCTCCATCAGGAACCAAGCAAAGGCCAGATAGCCTGGCAGACAGGCTAGTGGTGTTGTGTATACGGGTGGGGCATGTGTGTCACTGTTATTAAAATTTGAGTTGTGCTGTTGTTTAGGGGAAAATAACAGTAAATAATAATAACAGTAGTAATAATAAAGGAGCTGATGTTCTTAGGCTTGTGTGCTTTTTTAAATGAGTAACTAAATGCAAAACCATGTAGATATTTTACCACATCAGTAAGGAATGCTGTAGCTTAAAAGTAATGAGGCCTAGTGAATAGTGCCTTAAATGATATAAATAGGCCGGGCTTGGTGGCTCAGCCTGTAATCCTAGCACTTTGGAAGGCCAAGGGGAGAGGATTGCCTGAGCCCGCAGGTTCGAGACCAGCCCGGGCAACTTGGTGAGACCTCTTCTCTACAATAAATCAAAAATTAGCCGGGCATGGTAGCATGCGCCTGTAGTTCCTGCTACTTGGAAGGCTGAAGTGGAAGGATCGCCAGAGCCCAGCAGGTCGAGACTGCGGTGGCCGGGAGTGTGCCACTGCACTCCAGCCTGGGTTACAGAGTGAGACTCCAACTCAAAAAAATAAATACATAAAATGAGATAAAGAGCTATTGCCTAACTTAAAAAAAGTTCAGAGATGCATGGGTTCAGAGTTTGGTTTTTTTTTCCAGCTGTTATGCCACCAAGAACCGAGTATTTTCATTTTTTTCCTCTGCTGTCTCTGACAAGTCTACATAGTCACAGTCTATCCTCATGGTTGCAAGATGGCTGCAGCAGTTCCAAGTATCTCATCCTCGAATGGCAATGTACGGGAAGGGGAGGCAAGGGTCAAAAGGTCTCCTCATCTGGCTTCTTTAGTGAGCAAAATATTTTCCAGAAGCTCCCAGCAGACTTCTTTTTATCTCATTGGCCACAACTGAGTCCCATGTCTATCCTGAGACCAATTTCTGGCAAAAGGGAAAGGCTAGCCATGACAAGCTTAGATCAATATCCTCTGAGGCCTGGGACATTGCTGCCTGAAGAAAACAAGGTTGTGTCAGGAGGGAGGTAAAGGACACCATAGCTGGGAGGGCAATCAACAGTGCTAAGGCAGTTGCAGATTTGGATGCTGGCAGGAACAGAGAACCCCGACCAGAGGGTAGGTAGTAGGGAGCAGGGCTGTTGGCACAGTGCCTCGGAGCTCTTCCTGCGGCAAGTGCCAGGAAACCCAACACACTCATTTGAGCAAAAAAGGTGTTGACTGGTTCACACAACTAGGAAGTCAAGGAAAGGGCAGCTTGCAGGTACATCTGGGTTCAGGGCTTTAATGATAACAGAACTCAGTTTCCCTCCGTCTGACGTGGTCCTGCAGTATCAGCCTCATTCCCTCTCTCCCTGTTGACCCTGCCTCCCCTGCTCCCAGCCCTTCCTGGCCCCATGTCCTATTCATTGTGGTCACAAGGTTGCTGCAATCACACATCCTCCCACATTCTGGTCCTGAGGGAGAAAAGTCAGTCTTCATCTTACAGCTCCTGCCACGTTCCAAAGAGTCATTGCTATTGGGCCAGCTTGAGTCACATGACCATCCCTCAGCTAAAAGTCAGCAAATTAGTGCTCTGATTGGCCAAGTCTGGGTCACAAGCTCCATCCCCGTAGCCAATCCAATTTAATCCCCATCACAGCCTAGGGAGTAGATATGAATTTTATAATGAAGAAACTAAGGCTAAGAGAGAGGTCGTTTTGGTTAAGTCGTATGGTGACAGCACAATCTGAACCCATGTGCTTGCTTTTGGAAGAGTTAATGAGACATCCCTGAGCTGCTTCTCAAGTGCATCTCCAAAAGACAGCAGGATCAGTGGCTATTTCCTGAACACCCACTCTGCTTTGGCCTGTGCTAGGAGCCAAGGGTATAGAAAACCATGGGTCACATGCCCTGCCCACAGGGAGCTCACAGTCCAGTAACAGAGGCAGAGGCAGGCAAAGAAAAGAGTCTGGACCTCACTGCATCCTTGGTGTGTGCCAGGCACCATGCCTAGTGCTTTATGTATATTAATACATTTAACTGTAGGTTGGTCCGACTCTTAGCAATTTTACAGATAAGGAAACTGAGGCATGTGCCCTGTCCCAAATCACACACCTGGTGAGCGATTGGCCCAGGCAGCCTGACCTCAGGACCTCACTCTTATTTACTCTGTTCTACCTTGTTCTCAACAAAGCAAAACGTAAACATGCCTTAGGTGAGTCCATACAAATTGTGGAAAGAGAAGAGAGGAGGTATTTTTTTAAGTTGGAGCTTTGCAGCGGGTGTGGGGGTCAGGCATGGCTTCCCAGAAGAGGAGCTGGTTACTCATGTCAGGCTTAAGGGTGGGGCGCGGTTGTAGAACTTGAGCAACCAGGGATAGGAGTGGGGAGGTGTCTCACAGGCAGAAGAAAACACATGAGCCAAGGAGGAAGGCATGTTCCTTTTATAATCCTTTGATGGTTCCCCACTGTTCTCAGGATTGAGTGCAAGCTTCTGTGCAAGACTTACAAGGCTGCCGGATCTGTCCCTGGGTCACCTCTTTCCATCACAGCCCAGACCCCCACCCTCACTCTCCTCCTCCACCTAACTAACTCTCCTCTGTTCTTCCAACCAGAGAGGTCCTTACTCGCTACTAGGACATTGAATGCACTACTCTGTTTTCCAAGGAGTTGTGACCCACCCTCCTCACGGGTTCATTCTTTACAGTCTCGGCTAGGTCTCCCACTGATTTCTCAGAGCCTCCCTCTCACTCCATCCCAACACAGCACATAACAGCCTGGGTATTTATGTAGCAGAATACATAATAATAATAACAAAAACCAAAACTGATCCTAGCTGTTCTGCTTTCAAGGAAGGAAGGAGGAGTCAAGTCGAAGGGAAAATCCCTACCCATTCGGTATTTGTTCAGTAAATATTTACTGGACATCTACCATGTGCAAAATGCTGGGCTAAGTGTCAGTTACTGTTTCTTTTCACTTTGAGAGCCTGGCGAGAGGAGGAAAGCAATGTTGTTATGTCCAAGTTCGCCCTTTCTGGGCCACCGACTGGTGACGCCCCAAGTGGGCAGAGTGGAGAGCCCATATACGAGGGTGTGCCCAGGCCAAGGGCATGGAGGGCCACGTGTATCTGCCCAAGCAAGCAGGCGGGTTCTCTAAGGTAAGGGGCCCTGGCAACATGCCTGGACTGTAGCAAGAGCTGGTCAGTGAGGCACACCCGGTGGCAGAGGGACTTAAAGAAAGGTTGCACAGTATTCCGTTTTAAATTCTTTACAGTGTGATATAAAACGCACATGCCAATCCAGCCTTGAGGAAAGTCTCCTGCACTTGCAGGAGCTTTATGGGAGTGGTCATGGGGGGCAAGGGTGGATGGAGGTTGAGGACAGCCCAGAGCAAAGCACATGGGGAGAGGAATTCTTCACGAGCAGGAACTCACAGTGAGAAGGAACCACAAGAAGGGACCTGTTGAGACATCACTGATCTCCGGGGAGGGCACTCGATAGAGGACATGAGTCATTTTAGTTTAAATATCTCAAAGGAGCATGTCTTCCCCAGATATCAGCCTGCTCCCCTGGCAGACTGCAGGCCTCAGGAAGACAGAGACCACACCTTGGTGCGTCTTCACTGCATCCTAACTCCTAACACAGTGCCTGAGGCATAGGAAGCATTTCATACTTGCTGGGTGTATAGATGAACGGATTGAACAAATGAAATCCAGACTCCTTTCTGCCACCTTCGGAGTCCCTGTCATGTCTCCAGCGTCATCTCCTATAGCTCACTCTCTTGCTCCCTAGACACAGGCCTCCTTTCTGTCCCTCAAACACACCATGCTCATTCACCCCAGGACCTTTGCACTTTCCATTCCTTTGGTTGCAAACACTCTGCCCCCAGCTCCTTGCCTGGCTGCCGTCTTCCCATCTTAATTTCTTCAGACCTTCCCTCAAATCTTTCGTCCCTGACCCTACCTTAACCCTGCTTGCTCAACCCCTGCAATATTGTGAGTGGCCTCACGACAGCCACCTCCAATCACTGTTAAATACATCACACTGCTTTATATGCTTCAAAGCACTTCTGAGAGTTATGTTTGCTTGGTTGCATATTAAAATGTAAGCCACCCTCATAACACATCATATACGTAAATACACTCTAGAACAGAAACTCCAAAAGAATAAGGACTTTCTTTGTCCTGTCCATCACTGTCTTTTGTGCTAGGAACAATGTGTGGCACATCAGAGACAATAAATATTTATTGAATGAATGGATGGATGAATGAATGGTGACTGTGGGTCACCCTGGAAAATTAGGCTAATGGCATGATTTCAAGCCCCAGAAACCTGACTCATTTCAGTTCTAAGAGCTTCTAGCTCAAAGACATAAGACGTGGCATCATAACAGATGACTTGACCTTTCCCCAGAGATCTCCAACCAAATGACAGAGGAATATCGTCCCTGAGCCCTCACTTTGGTGATGATTCCGGGACAGGGGATGCCCAGAATCTTCTTCCACTGCCCCCCTCCCTTGGCCCAGCTCCGAGAGAGTTTTATCTGTAGCACACCTCCACTCCCTCCCAACTGCCTTCCAGCCCTCCAGCTGCCAGTGGTGATATATGGAGATGACTTGATTTGACCTTGAAGGGAAGAAACAAATTAATGTGTCTCAAAATAAATTCCGGGAATCAGTGGCTGGCTTCTCCTCCACCTCCTCCCTCCGGTGCCTCACGAGTAGTGCATCATAATGTGAAAATCAATACCATCTCTTACAGGAGCCAACACCTGGAGCTGGCAGGATGGAGGGCTACCTGGGAGTCTCCTTCCTCCCAATGTCCTGGGCCCAGGAGTTGTCAGAAGCCGTGGGAGTCTCAGGGCCCGCTGTGGGCTCAGCTCTCCAGCTCTGAGGTCTGGCTAAGTCAAGCCACCTGTCCCCCAGCTGGAAGGCCTCCCAGGTGCAAGCAGATGTGGGTTACCTGTTGGCCCCTGTGGGACAGAGAAAGGGCAACCACGCGGAACGGCATTGCCTTTGCCATTCTCTAAGGACAACTTAGGTATAGGGAGGAGGAGACTCCAAGTTCAGCCCCCAAGTTAAACAATTCAATGCATATTTACTGAGCGCTTGTGCTTGGCACTAA
Organism: Tarsius wallacei; assembly: GCA_963574415.1. NCBI lineage: Eukaryota > Metazoa > Chordata > Mammalia > Primates > Tarsiidae > Tarsius > Tarsius wallacei. The sequence goes on from CAUYQG010046073.1 coordinate 14,469, forward strand.
AGTCAACTGGTATGCCCAGGTACAATATGCAGGCATCCAAATGTTGAAATATTTCTGTACCACTTGGTAAATAGCACTGCCTGAGCCTCTAAGGTCTGCCCCCCTCCCCCATCACAATGTCCTAGGACTCAGGCAGTGTCTTTGCTGTTGTTGGGGGAGGGGGGCAGAACTTAGAGGCTCAGGCAGTGTCTTTGCTCAGCATGTCTTTGCTGTTGTTGTTCTTTTTGAGTAAGAGTCTCACTCTGTCACCCAGGCTGGAGTGCAGTGGCACGCTCACAGCCATGACAGCCTAGACCAACTGGGCTCAGATGATCCTTCTGCCTCAGCCTTCCAAGTAGCTGGAACCACAGGTATGTGCCACCATGCCTAGCTATTTTTTTTTTTTTTTTTGGAGACAAGATCTCGCCAAGTTGCCCAGGCTGATCTCCAACCCCTGGACTCAGGCAATCCTCTCACCTCAGCCTCCCTAAGAGCTGGGATTACAGGAGTGAGCCACCGCTCCTGGCCTAGCATATCTTTTTATTCAGATGCATTGACCATTGAGAACTTGCTGTTGCTGGAGGCATTGCCTGTCTCAGAGCCAGCCAAAGTCTAGAGATAGTAAAGGACTCTCTGTAAAGTAAAGGGAGAGATGTACACCTTTTATACACAAACTAGACAACCCAGAACCTAGACACCCAACCACCTCCTTTATTGTACCTTTTTTTTTTTGAGTTGGATTCTCACTCTGTCACCCGGACTGAAGTTCAGTGGCATGCTCCCGACCACCGCAGCCTTGACCTGCTGGGCTCCAGCAATTCTTCCATCTCAGCCTTCCAAGTAGCAGGAACTACAGGCACACGCTACCACGCCCGGCTAGGTTTTGATTTATTGTAGAAACGAGGTCTCGCCAAGTTGCCCGGGTGGGTCTTGAACCCGAGGGCTCAGGCAATCCACTCGCCTCGGCCTCCCAAAGTGCTGGGATTACAGGCTGAGCCACCAAGCCCAGCTGTACTTTTGATCCCTGGGGCCACTATCCACCTGCTGTAATCACCCCAGGGCTAGAAACCAGAAAAATAGGAACAGACTCTACAGCTCAGAGCCTGCGAAAATACTTCAAACTAGCCAGTCCTAAACCTGCCTCCCCATTTCCTCCCTGCGGAAGCCACAATGAAGAATCTTGCCCCCATTTCTCCCTCGCTTCCTCTACCTCCTCACAGACACAGGTGCTTCCCTGTGTGCCCCTGCCCGCATGGCATCGTGAGTCCTTTCTTGGGATCTGTGAGTATAACAAGCTGTCTTTTCAATGGCAGTCTTCTTTTCTGTGAGTCTTGCCATACGTAAATAATAATAATACCATTTAAAATATAACGACCGGGGTGGAGGGGGCACATATCAATAAGGGTACCTGATCTCAAACCAGGCAAAGTGAGGATTGAAGAGAAGCCCAGACTTTATCTGTATAATGTCCACTTATATACCGAATCCTGAATTGTACCTCATATCTTTAAAATACAATACAATACAATAAAATAAACAAAATATAACCGTCACCCCTGCTCAGCTCCCTCTAAGAACCAGCAGCTGAAGGGTTAATGCTTTTTAAGCAGGCAGCCTCTAGACCAGTGGCCATTTTGGATGGTCAGTGCCATGTCCTACCAGTTGTTAAAGATTTTGAATATCCCCTTCTTCTCCATACACACACATATTGACCTGCTATGTATCGGGTACACAGATGGGTCCCAGGTCTCTGCCTTCATGGGTTTCTACCCCTCCTGGGTGTAATGGGGGGGGGTCTCAGGCAATAAGCAGGTGGGGCAGGACTAGGTGTGGGTTCTGAGATCAGGGAGGAAACAAGGTCATTAGGGATCAAGTTCTGATCCCAGCTCTGCTGCTTGTTGCTATGTGTGACCTTGTCACTTGATCTCTGTGAACATGTATTTCCTCATCCATAAAAAAGGGTGATCTTGGTGGCAGCAGGCTTAGGGAGGATCATCTCAGCAAAAGAGAGGCAGCATTCCCCAGTCAGATTCAGCATGCTGCCACTGCTAACTCCCTGGAGAACTGGAAGTCGCTTCCCAAGAGGTTCGATCCCCTATCTGTATCTGAGACTCCATCGCAGGAAAAAATTCAAGAATGAGTCACAGAAAGTAAAGAGTTTTCATTTGAACTGAAAGCATACACTTGAGAGAGGGGAGTGTGGGTGATGGCCAAGAGGGAGATGCCCTCGAGGGTAGGGAGTGCTGGCTTTTATCCAGTTTGTGTGTGTGTGTGTGTGTGTGTGTGTGTGTGTGTGTGTGTGTGTGTGAGCTTCTTGTCAGTTACAAGTCACAGGACTTTTCTCAAACTCCAGCTCAATAATTTTCCATTCCTCTCTGTGCCCAAGCTAACTAGCCTGCCTCATCTGCAATTCAGGGCTGATGTGAAGATCACAAGGTACGCACACAAAGTGCTCAAATCACTGCTCCTAGAGCAGGACAAGTTCACAGTAAAGACCAGGAGTGTTGGTAGAGGGCATCACCTCGGCTTCAGGCAGAATCTGCTGGAACCATCCTGGTCCCCACCAGAAAGGCTGAGCCCAGGAACCCATGATAGGTTCCTAGAGGTCCCTGGAGTCTGTACCTGGAGCTGATACTGTCCCTCCACCCAACTCCCAATTCCCACTGTCTATTCAGGAGAAGAGTGGGAATGAGGAGCATCGAGGGAGTGTCTTAGTCTTCATTGTCAGATTCTAGAGTCAACCTTGATGCCACATTTCCATAATCTTAGTTGTCAAACTCAACCCATGCCCAAGAATGGACCTGTTATGGCAAATTAGGAGAAACCTGCAAATTCCACTGGAGATCTGAATTGTGTATTTTTTCATGAAGGAGGATGATGACTCCAGATCCTTAGCAGTCAGTGTAGCTCTTAGAACATAGCAGATGTACAGAATGCCAACTATGATCATCGCTGCTCTTGTTGTTGGCTGTCCTGCTCTGCATAACCATAAAGAGGGTTGCTTTGGTTCTTTTCAGGTTGCTGTAACAAAATGCCATAGACCAGATGGCTTACAAACAATAGAAATCCGTCTATCACAGTTCTGGAGACTGGGAAGTTCAAGATCAAGGTGCCAGTAGATTCTGGTGAAGGCCCATTTCCTGTTTCATAGATTTCCAACTTCTTACCATATCCTCACATGGTGGAAGGGGGTGTGGAAGCTCTCTGGAATCTCTTTTATGAGGTCATCAATCACATCAATAAGCGCTCCACCATCATGACCAAATCATCTCCCAAAGGCCCCACCTCCTATTACCTTTCCTTTGGGGATTAAGCTTCAACCTATGAATTGGGTGGGGGCAGGGCGGGGCACAAAAATTCAGTCTATAGCAAAAGTTCATTTCAAGAGATTACATTGAAAAGTAGGGGACCAGTGAACAGACTGGCCACAAAATGCTGCATCTTCCTTCCTGGAAGACTCAAAAAAAATGAGGCAACATAGCTGGAATATGCTGTCTGTCTGGGCTGGTGCCTTTTCCCATTAAGTGTGGCCAGGTCCTGAATGGAGAGGTGTTAGGGTACTCACAGAGGCTGGACCCCAGACACCCATCCTCCAGCATGCCTCATTGGCCTCTCTGGATCCCTACAAAAGCTTCAGATGAAATCTCTGCCCTCCAGAAGCTTATGCTCTGGAAATACTTCCAAAGATTCTGGTATAAGTCTGGGGTGAGGCCGGGGGGCACAAAAACTTTTAAGAGCTTCCCAGAGGATTCTAAATGGCAGCCAGATTAAAAGGATCCCTACACAACTGGGTGCTAGGAGGGAGGCTACCTTGAAGGAAATCAGAGGAGGCCTTGACCTAATCTGGGTGGGGTAGTTACTGGAGGCTTCTAGAAAAAAATGGAAGAAATGGTTGTCAAGCTGAAACCAGAAGGCGGAGTGTTATTAATCATAATGTTATTGAATGTTTATTAGCAGCAAGGTACTGTCTGTGCTCTTCACATCCAATTTTCCATTTAATCCATAGTCAACTCTGCAAGGTTTTGTTGTTGGCTGTCCTGCAGTGGATAACCATGAATGGCTGCCTTGGTCCTTTTCTGGCTTCTATAATAGGATGCCGTAGACCAGGTGGCTTATCAACAATAGAAATCTATTTCTCACGGTTTTAGAGGCTGGGAAGTTCAAGATCAAGGTGCTGGCAAATTCTGGTGAAGGCTCACTTTCCGTTTCACCTGGATCAAGATAGTGTCATGATCCAAAAATGTGCCCAAGGTCCCACAGCCTGAAAGTGGTGAGACAGTTGCAAACTCCAGCAGGCTGGATTCAGACCTCTTTGCTAGCTCAGCCAGGGAGCAGGTTGGGTGGGATGAAAGAGTAAGAGTTTCTGGCAGAGGGAAGAATGTAAGAATGCATGAATTCAGTAGGTGTGTCTTCTTTAAAACAAAGAAACTTCTAACTTCTCACTCAGACCTCAGTTTCTTCATCTCTAAAATGGGAATAATTAGTAACTCCCAGAGAATTGCTGGGAAAACCAGCAAAAGTGTTTATAACCTAAGCAGGACTGCTGCTTAGCTATTATCACCCAGCAGCTCAGGGAAGCAGAGAGAGCAGAGGAATGACAAGGACCAGCTGTCTTGGAAACGTTGCCTAGTGACCTGATATCACGGGACAGTTTTATTTTCCCTGTGTCTGTTTGTGCTTCATCAGAACTGCATGACATACCAGCTTGTTCTGGCTCTGACAGTGACAGCTCACAAAATCCACAGCAGACACGGTGACAGAGCTTGCTGCCAATAGGCATGCATGTATTCTCTCTCTCTCTCTCTCTCTCCTTCTCTCTCTCCTTCTCTCTGACACACACACACACACACACACACACACACACACACTTATGTACACCTCAGTTATAAGCCAGCACAGACCCAGTTTGTTGGAAGACAAAGAATGTCCCTGCAGAAGAGACAGAAATTCAGACTTTCTGTGTGTGTTCAAGATTTTCATGCTGGATCAGCAGTTTCCACAGTAGGTTCCACACACAGAAAAGGGGAGGAGGAGGGTTCCACAGTCAAATAAGTTTGGGAAACTCTGGGTTAGACAAAGTTAAACACACTTCTTTAGCCTGGTGATGTTCATTGTGAGCCTCCAAGAGGAAGATACAGCTGGTGGCTGTTTTGTAACAGATTACCCTAAAACTTAGTGGCTTAAAATGATGAACGGTTAGTATTGCAGTTTCTGAGGCTCAGCTGCATGACCCTGACTCAGGGTCTCACGTGGGACTGCAGTCAATATGTCAGCCAGGACTGCAGTTATCTGAAGGCCTGACTGAGTCTGGAACATTTGTTTCTAGGCTCATTCCTGCGGCTGGGTGCCTCAGTTCTTCGCCATATAGGCCCTCCCATAAGGCTGCTTGAGCATCTTCAGGACATGGCAATTGGCTCTCCCCAGAAAAACGGATCCAAGACAAAACATGAGGCAGAAGCCCAAGATGTCTTTTGTGATCTATCCTTGAAAGTGGCATAACATCACTTCTGCTATATGTAGTTGGACAGCACCACCATAAAGGAACTCTAGAGTGACTCTGAAATTGTCCCAACCTCAGGCAAAGGAGCTGGGCTTTAGTACTCCTACACTCAACACTCATTGGCTAGCATTTGCCCTGGAGATAGAAGCGGGGCGTGTAAATTTCCCCATGAGGACACCAACATCAAGGTCTTTGACTCTGTGCGCAAAGTGGCTCTAGTAGCCCCAGGGAAGTCCTTCACAGAAGAGTCACAAGTGCAAACCCACAGGTCAGGGCAGACCACTAGCAGTGTCTGCTGCATTTATATTAATGAATAATTGGAAATGACAAAATGGTTCTACTATAGAGGATTGGTTGGACAAATGGCTGAAACAATATGCAGCCACTAAGTATCATGCTCCTGAAGATGAATTATTGTCATAGAAATGATACACAAGAAAAGTCAGCCTCAGATAATCAGTATGTATGATGCCTCATTTAAAAGAAACAAATATAAACTTGCATTTATACTTTGTTTTAAAATATCACTATTTTTTTTAAAGAAGGTGAGTGTTCACATGCTTTTCCTTTGTGTTTTTTATGGGCTGAATGTTTGTGTTCCCCCGAAATTCATATGTTGATATTCTCATTCCCAATGTGATTGTTTCAGGAGGTGGGGGTCTTTGGGGGGTGAGTAGATCATGAGAATGGAGCCCTCATAAGCAGGATAAGTGCCCTTATAAAAGAGACCCCAGAGAGCTCCCTTACCCACTTCCTGCAAAGATACAAGATGGCAGCCATCTGCAGCCCAGAAGAGAGTCCTCCTCAGAAGCCGACCAAGCTGGCACTCTGATCTCCAACTTTCAGGATCCAGAACTGTGAGAAATAAGTTTCTGTTGTGTGTAAGCCACCCAGTCTTCAGGTTTTTATTATAACAACCCAAATTAAGACAGCGCTTTTCAGTTTTCAAATATTCTTCATTGGGAATAGATTGCATTTAAAACAAAAAAAGCAAGCCTAGCTGTTAAGTCTAAGAGATTCTCATAAGGAAATCTTTGACTTAATATATTACCGGATGTAAATTTGATTTCCCCTCTTAGAACATGGCATTGGTATAGCCTTTTACAGTTCTGCACATGCACTCCAGAACAGGACAGCTCAAGTTTGAATTCTGTTCTGTCATTTATTAGCTGAGTGACCTTGGGCAAATTTTTTAACTTCTTTGTGCCTCGGGCTCCTTGGCAATAACACAGGGGTGATGAGAGAGGGCCTTGTACAGCTGTGGTAAGGAATAAATGAATTAAAATATGTAAAATACTCAGAAATTTCTGGCAAATAAAAAGCACTCTGACAGCATAAACCTATCTTCTCCCACCCCTCCTTCATCTCTAATTAATCTAAATGGCTAAGGTCTTTTTTTTCTCTCTCTCTTCCTTCTCATTAAAGCTACCCTGTTCCACCTTCTGTGCATTCCTTGGGGATTCTGCCAGTTATAAGCGGGTAGTGATGAATTAATCAGGTTGGCCAATCACATTCATCTGTGCTCAAGGTTTACCTCCTCCAGGGAATGCCCTCTAACCCAGTTTCGAAAGCTCCAGAGAACTTTGTGCAGGCCTGGAGGTGTGGACACTTGTGGCTTCTGCCTGACAGCATTTGTGTCCATTTCCTCTGGACATAGCCCCTCAATACCTCTTTGGGACACCTTTCTCACACCTTTGTGCAGATTCACTGGGGATTTTCATCAAAGGGATCAGTCCTACCTTCAGCCATGGGGAGGCACGTGGCCAACATAAACCAAGCAGAGCCTCTCTCATGGGAATTCACACCTTATGCAGAGAGACTCGAGGCTGGGAACTAGCTGGAGCTGGTTCATCCTAGAGATGGTGCCCCAAGATGTTCATTTTTCTTGTGGCCCCATTCCTATCTTTCCTAAGATCCTTTGCCCAGTTTTTCTCTCAATTAGATGAGCTATCCATGTCTCTTTCTCTCTGAATTAGGTAAAGTCTGTTTCTTTCACTTGAAAAAAAAATACCAGCTGCTATGCTATTATGTGTGTGTGTGTGTGTGTGTGTGTGTGTGTGTGTGTGAGAGAGAGAGAGAGAGAGAGAGAGAGAGGGAGAGAGAGAGAGAGAAACAGAAACAGAGAAAGAGGGAGGGAGGAAGGGGGAAGGGAGGGAGGGAGGGAGGGATAAAGGGGTCTGAGAGAGAGAGAGGTCTGCCTGGGTAGCATATTCCGTGCTACCTATAAGGTGACACCTCTGTTCTAATCCACAACCACTAATGCCTTCTGTGACCCTGGCAAAATCCTCCCACCTCAATCCCTCTTCCCCTTCATTCTCCGTTGCAGGGTCCTCTTCCTGGAGCCATCCCATAAATGCAGCGGTATTGGGGTCCTCTCCTAAGGCCCTTGTGCTCCTCCCATGGACCATCACTCACGGACCACAGCCATCTCTAAGTGAATGTGCCCAAATCCTTATCTCTACCTGATCAGTTCTCTGGAGCTTCAAATACCTCCTAGACATCTCTACTCATGCATGGGCTTCTCAAACTCCACGTGTCCAAAATGGAATTCAGTCTCTCTCCCTGCAAACTGCTCCCCTCCTTTCCTTCCTCCAGGCTAGTACCTGGTGTCATCACCTTCCCTGCAAAACCCCAGAACACTGCTAGACTTCTCTCTCTCCTTGTCAGCCTGTCACCAGGTACTGTCCATACTCTCTCATTTGTACCTGTAAATGCCGTCCTCTGTCATATGAGGGCTCTTAATGTCCAGCAATTGCATTTAACAATATTCACTCATCCATCTGTCATTTCACACTTACAACAAGTATAGGATATGGGTGATATTATCTCAATCGGAGGAAATGGGGGACCAGAGAAGGGAAGTCATCTGCTCAAGGACACAAAGGAAGCAGAAAATAGAGTCAGGATTTGAACATATGGCTGGCTGAGCCCAAAACCCATGCTGGTCCCTCCAGGCCCTTCTCTGTCCATGGTGCCTGAATGCAGGAGGAGCAAGATTTGGGTCCATCTCTCTCCGGCCAGTTACTAAGGTCCACAGTGCAAACAGCAACACTGTTGATCATGAGCTCATCTGCCTCATCTTGCTCCACCCAGTTCCTAATCTGGACTCGTGACCTGGGAACTCATCTCCTAGGCAACCAGAGTGATGCAATAAACAGAAGCAATGCTGCCAGCCTGCAGGGGAGCTGCCCAGAGAGCACTGGTGGTGTGAGCCCAGGACAGTGGCTGACGTGCACAAAGGCTCCAGCCCAGAATGTCCCCTCTATAGAGTTAGCACCACATGCACCCCATGAGCCAAAGGAATCCTACACCCAGTGCTGGCAGGGCCACCAGGAGCTGGAATTATTTCGAGGCTGGTGACCTGCAATCATCACAAAGCATTCGCTGCATGTCCTGGGGTGCTGGGGAGGGTTCAGGAGACACAGGTTCCATGTCTGGCCCCAAGAATTACTAACTCTACATGCAATTAATTAATCAGGAAATTCCCGACTGCCAAGTATATCCAGTCTTAAACCATGTCTCACCCCTTTCACCTCAATCTGAGCCAGTATAATCTGTTTCCACCCCTGTCCCTAAACTCATTTTTTGTTTGTTTTGTTTTTGATTCAGGGTCTCACTCTGTCACCCAGGCTGGAGTGCAGTGGCATGGAGCACGGGTCACAGCAGCCTTGACAGCAGCCTTGCTCAGGCAATCCTTCCGCTCCAGCCTCCCAAGTAGTTGGGACCACAGGTGCACACTATTTTTATTTTTATGTTTTTTGTAAAGATGAGGTCTCACTATGTTGCCTAGGTTGGTCTCAAACTCCTAGGCTCAAGCAATCCTCCTGCCTCAGCCTCCCAAAATGCTGGGATTATAGGCATGAGTCATCACATCTAGCCCCTATAGTCCATTTAAATATATATGTATATATATACTAATTATATATTTTTAATATATATAGTGGTATAATATATAGCATACAATTTGCCATTTTAACCATTCCTGAACAACCCAGTGGCATTAATTACATTCATAATGTTTGTGTGACCATCACCACTATTTTCAAAACATTTCCTCACCCTAAACAAAAACTTCATAAGCAATTAAGCAATAACTCCCCATTCCTCTCTCCACCCAGTCCCTGGGAACTTCTAATCCACTTTGTCTTTGAATTTACCTACTCTAGATATTTTATATAAGTGGAATCAGATCATATTCATTCCTTTTCTGTCACTTCTTTCACTTAGCTTAATGTTTCCCAAGATCCATCCATGTTATGGTATGCATCAGAACTTTATTCCTTTTTATGGCTGAATAATATTCTACATTGTAGGGATATATGTACCACATTTTGTGTGTACATGTATCTATTGATGTACACCCTGCAGTCAATTTGAACACAACAGGCAGAATGACCCTGGTACCATACTCCTCAGGTCAAATGTGACTCAGATCAAATACTCTTCAGTCTCTTGGAGCAAAAGTCATAGTTTTTATCATGGCTAAAGGTCCCAAAGGACTCTCCCTACACACACACACACACACACACACACACACACCTCTGTGCCCTTTCAGTCTCATGGCTTCCTACTCTTTCTATTCAACTGTTTATTGCTTTGTTTACGCCCCAGGCGCAGTGCTACCTCAGAGCCTTCGCATATGCTGTTCCTTCTGTTTCAAGTGCTCTTCCCCCAGACATCTGCATGGCTGACCCCCCATCTCCTTCAAGTGTTTGCTCAAGTATTGTCTTCTCAGTGAGATTCAGCCTGAACACCACCATTTCAATCTGTGGCTGTTCCCCCTTCACCCATCATTTCTGATACCCCTTGTCAGATCTATTTTTTTCCCACAGCACTTCTCACTTTCCCACATATATATCCAGTCATTATTTCCTTTGCTCCTCATTATCTGCCTTCACCTTAGAATGTAAGTTCTACAAGGACAGGAACTTTTTTCGCCTCTTTAATTCATGGCATATCTGCATCACCTAAGACCCAAGTGGCTAATATGCAATAGGCAATCAGTAAATATTTGCAGAAAGAACGAATATGAGTTGGAATGAGTTGCTGCTCTTCGCTGGGCCTCTATCTCCCTATCTACGAATTAGGGCTCATGACCTGTCCCTGGAGAAGCGGGTGTCACGGTGAGAATCGTGTCAGATCATGACTGTTAGTACCCTTTGTCAATCATAAGGCGTGATGCAAGTAAGAGAGGATAGAGAAGAAATGCATCTTCATCGAGTGTCCTTGAGGTCAGATACTTCCCATGATGCAGCTCATTTCATTTTCCCCATTTTACAGATGAGAAAACTGAGGCTCAGAAAAGTGAAGTAACTTGTCTCAGGATCACCCCAGGCATAAGCATTGGCAAGCCAGAGCTTTAAACCAGCCGTCTAGTTTTTTCTATAAGTTGCTTCCAGCTCTGGTACTTCAGAAGCCTAAAAAAAGACTCCTTCTTCTTCAGGGACCAGATCTGAGCCCAGGGGAATAATAATAAGGACGAAGATATAAATAATAGCTGCCTTTTGTTAAGACCTTCCTACCTACACCAGGCTCACTTTACTGTGTGGCAAGATGCTTTCCACATCTCTCCTCACAAGAAAGCAGGGAATAAATATCATTATTCCCTCCTACCAGATGAGGAACCCAAGGATCCAAGAGGTCAGGCCACTGACTTGGGGCCATGCAACTTATAAATAACAGAGACAGCAGTTGAGCCCAGAGCAATCTTGAAGAGGGATGATCATAGGAATGTGGTTTCTCTAAGGCTACATAAGTGCCCACTTCCATGACCATCCCCAGGGACCTCTCTACCCAAAGCAGACCCAATGCCCTCAGTGTGAGCGGCAGGATACAGGAGGAATAAGGGATGGGGACCCCACGGGCTTGTGCTGTCAACAAAGATAAATGAAGGAACCACTCAGCAAACCAGGGCACTTCCACCCTAGAGCAGAGCTGTCACTGGTAAATAAATAATGGGAGCTCCACGCTGGACGTGCCAATTTCAGCAGGAAAAGATGAGTACATTTATCTGCCTGATGACACACTGGATGTCTTCAGGCCATGAGGGGGTATGAAAATACTCCCCAGCATGCACTCTGCCCCGGGCTGTTTCCAGGGCAAGGGTGGACAGAGCAGAGAGAGGATTTTGTTCCAAGAACTGTGTTCATTTTAAACTTCCCCCAGTTGCCCTGATGCAGGGTCCTGATGCTTTCTGTGCTTTTAAAAATAATCATTATCATCATCATAGATAGTATGCTTTGAGTGCTCACTATGTGCCAGGTGTGTGGTTTTTTAAAATATACATTATCTCACTAAATAGCTAAAAAGAAATTATGGTTGGAGTCTCTGTTGCATAGGAAAATTGCTCCTTTGAGGTTGTCTGTTCGCAACGATTATTCCCAAACATTAAATAATGTCTTAGAGAGGTAGTCCAGTCCCAGGTCAGAGATCGACTCCCCAACTTTTCACCACCAAACAACCACCACCCTAAGCCTCTCCTCTCCAAGGTTGGACTCCAAAAAAGAGACAACAGAGAAGAGTGAAAGACCAAGTGGGAGGCAGAAGAGGAGGAACTAGACAAGTCCAAGAGGTAACAAATGCTGAAGCTTCTCTTTTCCTCCCTGGCTGCCTGAAGATTGGCCGCCATCATGAACAATGCAGTAACTATCCAGATCAGTAAATTTATGACCGATTGTCGACTTTGGCAGAAAAAAAGTGGTCACCGAAGTCTTTCATCCCAGGAACACAACAGTACCTAAGACAAAGATTTGGGGAAAATTGGCCAAAATATGAAAGCCTGCACAGGATGTCATCTTTGTATTTGGATTCAGAACTCATTCTGGCGGTGGCAGGGCCACTGGTTTTGGCATGATTCACGATTCCTTGGATTGTGCAAAAAGAAATGAACCCAAACATAGACTTGCAAGACATGGCCTGTATGAGAAGAAAAATACCCCAAGAAAGCAGTGACAGGAACAAAGGAACAGAATGAAGAGACTCAGGGGGACTGCCAAGGCCAATGTTGGGGCTGGCAAGTGAGCTGGAGAATGGATAAAGCCGAAGGAGTAAAGATGCCATGATGACAATATCTGTAGCCATTATGTGGATTTTTCATGAACAGATGAACAAACTAAAAACTCTAATGTGGAGGAAAAAATGCTGAAACCCAGGGAGCTTGAGACCAAATTCCCGCCATTCGGAGGAACCCAGTCACTGCCGAGTTCTGCTGTGCTCTGCCAAAAAGTGATTGTCTTGGGGAAACTGAAGCTACCAGCATCTATGATCTTCGGGAGGGTTTTTCAGACCCCCACCCCCACCCCCCCCACCCAGTGTCTGCAGAGATGTCTATGCCAGATAAATGGAGAGATGAGGAGATGCTATCAGGCATTTAGTATGCTTATTTCATTTAATCCTCAAAGCAACCTCATTTGAAGAGGAGCTTAAGACGGAGATGACACTTGGCCACAGACTCACACCACTAGTGGAATATTATTGTAAAGGACCCCAAAATGTTTTCCATCAGAAGTTTCCAATTATTCCAAGCCCTCCTATGTCCTGTTGAAAGATCCTTGCCAACAACACTCCAGTGAGCTGCAACACACTTTCTCCATCTCTCACCAATTTGGAAGCAGGAAATAAATAACTAACAACAAAAAATCTGCAGTTATAAAAGTCATGTTGTGAAGTTGTCTTTATTAATAAGCTCATTATAAATTAAAAGGATCAGGTTATAAAATATATGTACAAGCTGGGCATGGTGGCTCACACCTGTAATCCCAGCCCTTTGAGAGGCAGAGGCAAGAGGATTGCTTGAGCCCAGGTGTTTGAGACCAGCCTGGGCAATTAGGCTAGACCTCATCTCTATAATAAATCAAGAAAATTAGTCAGATGCAATGGTGCATGCCTGTGGTTCCAGATACTCAGAAGGCTGAGGCAGAAGGATTGACTGAACCCAGCAGGTCGAGGCTGTGGTGATTGTGAGCATGCTATTGCACTCCAGCCTGGACAACAGAGTGAGACTCTGACTCAGAAAAAAAAAATTATGTACAATATGATCTTATTTAAAAATTGCATAAAATCAAGCCCTGGAAAAAAATACACCCAATAAGAGCAATAATTTTTTGAAGTAGGGGTGGGCAGATTTGTTGGTAATTTTTATTTTATTATTTTAGCTTTATGCATATTTTGCAATTTGCTCGCAACATAGACGTGTAAAGATGTGGGTCTTAACTGAATAACAAAGAGCAACATATAAGGGTTTCTTTTCTCCTCAAAAGAAAGAATGAAATGAATACTCTGGAATTTCTGCAAAGTTGCTTCTGGGAAACAGTGCAAACATCTACATCCGTGGCCAGCGTTGTTCTTCATGCTTACTTGTTATATTTCAGGGAACATAATATAGCCAGATCTGAGCTCTGAGCAATCACATGGTCATGGGACAAATAAAATAGGCAGGTAGATCATCAGAATTTCTATTATTTTTGTTTCTACATGGCCCAGAAAAAGGAAAAGGGGGCCCGTGTTTTTAACTCACAGTTGCCTTCTCCTGCTTTGCCTGGTTTCTCTAATATCCAAATGGAAATCCTATCAAGTCCCCTTATTGCTCCCTTTACTCCAAGCCCTTATCTCTTCAGTCCTCACTAACAGGGTCCCACTCCACCTTTCATTTATTTTCTCATTGATTCAGTGTAGTTCACGGAAGGCCGTCTTCATGGGAAACAGTACAGAACAACAGCCAACACTGTGGGCTCTGACTGCCTGAGTGCAAATCCCCACTCTGCCCAAGTTCAAATTCCTCCTCCGTTCAAATCTCCACTTTGCCTCAGTCCAAATCCTTCCTCTGCCTGAGTGCCAATCCTCCCGCTTCCTTTAACTAGCTAGATGCTGGAGCCCCAGTGTCCTCATTAGCAAGGGGATAACTCTCTTAACCAACTCTTCGGGTTGACTAAGGAAGATAATGCTCATAATGTCCTTGGGACACTACAGGGTGTCACAGGCAACATGAGTCCCCTCCTTCCTTTTCTCTCCAGCTTTTTTCCTCTTATGAAGGTGACCAAAGGGTCAAAATGGTGTTTGGGCATGCAAAGATGTTTTCTTTTCCTCTGAGGCTCCAAATGCAACTCATAACCTTCTAACAGGATTGTCAGTTCCATGACTCCCTTGGTAATTGCAGGATGACTGGTTCCAGACTGGCCCAAGAGCCTTCTAACCCGTATCTGGCTGAAAGCCACAGACCACCAAGACACCACTTTTCTAAATTTGCCAGAAATGCTCTTGAAGTCTAGCCTTCCTAAATACATGCAATGAATATTAATACAGCCTTCCTAATAAATTAGTCTTGAACATATTCAGAGAGCATATTCTTCTCAGCAGCAGTTGAAGCTCAATTTGTCTAAAGCTAAATATCATGGGGCTGTTTAGCTTTCTTATGAATGTCTTCTAATGAAGAATATATTCTTGAATATCTTAAACAGAGTCTTGAATATAATTAAAATTTCTTGGATATACTTTTGGATAAGAGTATTTGAGAAGCAAAAATTCATTGAGAATTATCACCGAACATAGTAAAAGAGCATATTATAAGAATGTAGTCATTGACAGTATTCAAGAATATTCATATTCAGTAGTTATGTTTGATAAGAATTTTCTTAAAATAAGATTTCAAAAAACTGGCAAATTGACCGATTTGATCAATTAACTTCAAGCATCCTGTTTTTTTTTTTAATCATGGAATTGATTTTTGGTAGATTGACCAAATACACCGAGAGATTGCTGGGGTAGGCATCCAGAGCGTCCCCTGTGAGGTCCCAGGGGAAGTCTTCCAAGATTCACCTCCAACTTCCTTCATCTCCAACTAGGACCAGAGTCCTAACCCTCTATCACCCAGCAAAAGGATTTCACAGCCCCATGGACTAGATACTAATACTACGATACCAGGTTTTTGAGGAAAAAAAAAAGCTTTTTATTGCAGATCAACCAACATGGAGACAAAAGCTCAGCTGAAACCTGCTGCCCTATCCTGGCTTTAAGGCAGCATTTTTACTAGAAAAGGTTCAGGGGGTGGATTCTGGGACTAGTTAGTGATTGATGGAAGGAAAAGGGAGGTCAGGAACGTCCTCAGGCATGTGCAGTTATCTTTTCATGCTACCTCATGGATCACATATGCTAATTCAGGGGGAGTTAGTATGAAGCCTGTAGTGGAAATTCAGGCAGTGACGTGGTAGCTCAGTCTGCGCAGACTCTAGTTGGCCATGTTGGTTCCAACTGATTTTAGCTGGTTTTGTTATCTTACAAGCAGAGGGAGTTTCAGCCTTTTCAGCAAGTTGTGATCCTGTAAGTGCAAGAATTTCTGTTACTCACTGGTTCCTGTAACTCTTTGAGGCACAATTTCACCTGCAGTTCTTCCTCCGTCCTTCTGAAACACCTCCATTTTCTCTGGGCCTGAAGGCCACCTACATTTTAAGAGGACCCTGTCTTCTTTATTCTTTCCAACACACAAGCATGTATTTATTCTCCAGGACTGTGGATAATGAACTGAGAGCTAAAACTGAAGCACATAATCCTGGGTTTGAATCTCATTTCTGCCACTGACCAGCTGTATGATCTTAGGTAACTGATATAACCTCTTTGTGGACTTTAGTTTCTTCTGTAAACAGGGGTCATATAGTTCCAACTCAAGAGAGTTGCTTCCATGATTCCATGAAATAACCACATCAAACACCAAACGCAGAGCCTGGCACATAGGAAAAGCTCCATGCACATTAGCTTTTATTGCCATTGTTATTATCTGAGAAATTCACTTCTAGTTTTGGGCAAGTCCATTTATTTCTCTAGCCTTTGCTTTCCTCATCTATAAAATATAAAAATGGTAGAGGACAGACTAGATCATCCTTCTCAAAGGTTTGGAGATCCCAGAAAGCCCCCGTTACACTTTCAGGAGCTCCATGAGATCAAAACCATATTTTGTAACTCTACTAAGATGTTATTGCCTTTTTCACTCTCATGCTCTCATGAGCATACAGAAGAATTTTCCAGAACCTGCATGACCCCCAGAAGATCTAGCCATCTTTCATTGCTGAACATTCTAGAAATTTGCAAAAATGTAAAGCAATGTCTCTCTTCTCACTTATCTTTTTTTGTAGAAAATATAGTTTTAAAAATTAAAATATGTTACTTTTGTTTACATGTCATGGGTTGCTTGTTTTGAAATAAATTTACAAATACATATTAAAATTTTTTGTTAGCTTTAATTTCTAATATAGTAAACCATGATAGCTATAACCATTCAAACACACTCTTCAGTAATTTTGAAGAGTCTAAAGTGTCTAGAGATCAATAAATTTGAGAACTGCTGGATTCAATTCTTTCTTTTCTCCCCTTCCTCCCTCCCTCCGTCTCTTCCTTCCTTCCCTTCTTTCTTGTAGTGATGGGGTCACACTGTGTTGCCCAGGCTAGACTTGAACCCCTGACCTCAAGCAATCCTCCCATTTCAGTCTCCAAAAATTCTGAGATTACAGGCATAAGTCACTGCATTCGATCTAGATTATTTAAATAGGCCCCAGAGTCTGGGATGGCTATGTGCCAGGCACTCAATATATGTTGCTCATTCATCTTCATTTATTCATTCGGTAGCAGACACTTTGTGAATTGCTCGGGGTATAATGTACCAGACACTTTGCGAGATGCTGGGGGTATAATGAAGAACAAAACACAGTCCCTGGTAGTGAATATACCAACACACGTGTCCATTGAGCAATATAGACACACAGGCCTTATGATAGTCCTTATGAGGCAAGAGGAAGGGAGGCGTATGTGGGCTGGGAGTAGGGTGGCACACTATGAAATGGTCATTTTTGTTGATCAGAACAGTTAAATATTAGCAATTTTATAAGGTTCGACCAACTATCTGCTTTTAGTACCCCCATTTGACAGATGAGAAAAATGAGGCACTGAAAGACAATTATTTGTTGACTAATGAATAAATGAATGAATAATCCTTAGAAATGAGGAAACAAATCTATGGCGAGCCCCAACTGTGAGTCAGGCATTATTTTATCTATGTAATCCAGCCTCACTCAGAGAGATGTTTAAGCAGGAGAATGATGTGGTCAGGTTGGGTGCAGATGTATTACCTCATTTAATTCTAACCCCATCACAAGGAGGTAAATAGGCGGCTATTACCACTGTTGAAAAAAATGAAAAAATTGCATTTCAAAGATATGAAGGGGCATTCCAAGGTCACACAGCCAGGCAGTGGCAGAGGTAGAATTTGAACCCAGGTCCATCTGTCTCCCTTCCTCAAGTCAGACAATGCATAAGGGATCTTCTATTATTGAGCAGCAGGTGGAAAACTCAAAATCCCTCTCCATGGAAGAAGCTGGTATTAGTCAGCTGTGGCTGCTATAACAAAATGCCACAAACTGTGTGGATTAAACAATACAGATTTATTTTCTTACAGTTCTGGAACTGAAAGTTCAAGATCAAGGTACTTACCTGTTCAATTTCTAATGAAAGCTCTCTTCCTGGCTTGCAGATGGCCACCTTCTTGCTGTGGAGAGAGAGGGAGCAGGAGAAGGAGGAGGGAGGGAGAGAGAACAACAACTAATCCTATTGGATTAGGGCCTCAACCCTATGACCTCATTTAACTTTCATGACTTCCTTAGAAGTCTCCAAACACAGTGGCATGGGTGGGGGGGTTAGGGTTTCAACACATACATACATTTTGGAGGAACACAAGCATTCAATTAGGGCCTTTTCCAATTACCCTCACCTTCCTGCCCTGAATTCCACCATCCATACCTGGATGGCTGGTGGTGAAAACAAAAGCTTCCTCACTCCTAAAGAGGAAAGAAAAAAATCCGCACCCAAGCAGCAAATATTTACAAACTTGGCAAAGCCCTCCCTGATTTCCCACACAAATGCAGACAGATACTAGAAGCTTCCACTACTGCTGTCTCAGGTTATTAAACTAAAAATATTTGCCACTGCAATGCCTTTATTAGTGGTATGATTAAGATTATTTTTTTTTTCCGCAGGCAAAATCATGACTGGAGTAGGAGCCTGTGGACATCTAAAGAAATACCACAGCAGAAGCCTAAGTTGTCATTTTTTCCTCATTTCTCTGACAGGTTCTACATCCATTTCTTTTCTTTCCCCTTAATCTTATTATTTTTTAACTACACAAAGCATTTTATTGCAGGAAAATCAGAAAACTCAGAAGAAAACAAAAATCACTCACATTTCCCCCATTCAGAGAAGAAGAGAACTACTATTACATTTCATTTGTTTCTTTCCTATCAACTTTCATGTGCACCAACATATAGACATTATTATTGTTATTATTGATATTACTAATGTCAGTTTACAGAAGTGATATCAAATTTGGCATGTATCCCCCTCTTTATCATTACCCATCATGAGAATCTTTCCATGCCAATAAATATAGATTGAGCTCATTTTCAATGTCTGTCTACGACACAATTTTGTTACATGGATGTCTTATAATTTATTTAAGCACGCTCCTATTGGTGCTCCTTAGATTGTTTTTAAGTTTTCTCTCTTTTTTTTTAATTCAGGGTCTCACTCTGTCACCCAGGCTGTAGTGCAGTGGCATGATCATGGCTCACCATAACCTCGATATCCTGGGTTCAGGCAATCCTTTCGCCTCAACCTCCCAAGAACCTGGAACTACAGGTGTGTGCCACAATGCCTGGCTTTTTTTTTTTTAACTTTTGTAGAGACAGGTCTTGCTGTGCTGCCCAGGCTGGTCTCGAACTCCTGGCCTGAAGCAATCCTCCTGCCTTGGCCTCCCAAAGTGCTGCGATTACACGTGTGAGCCACCTTGCCTGGCCTACATTTTCATTCTTATAAACAAAACTGAGATAAGCATCCTGGTGACTATATATTTGCACTCATTCATGCTTTCTTTTTTAGGATAAATTTCTATAAGTCGTATTTCCAAATAAATAGATATACATAGTTTTGTTAGCACTGTATTGTAATATGCTCACAAAATACATACATATATATTTCACTATCAAAATGGAGGGTTTTCTTTTCTCTCTTTTACTCTTGTTTGGGACCATCTTTGGAAAAACAGAGGGAAAAGTAAAAAGTTTTAAAAATTATAGTAGCACATCAAAATTACACTGTTACGAGTTAATTGATCATTAAATTGGTTGCATTACATATATTTTTAACTAACTTGCATTCAGCTGTCTTTCATTAAATGTAAAACATCATGCACTTTAAGATACACCATTATTTTATGTAAAATGAAGAAGACAAATAAAGCTACAACCCAATGACTTTACAGTCTGCAACACCTTGACTGGTCATACCTTTCCTCATTTAAAATTTCTTTAATGTATTCCAAGGGATTTGGAAATTTTTCTTAACTCTTGTTGCTTGACCTGGCATTTCAAAAGAAATCCATTTGCCCATGTCTCAGTGACAAAATGTAGCATAGCTTAGCCTACGTTTGGTTTCTTCCTTTTCAGGGGTTCAGCAAAGATTTGATTGTTGCTTTGCAGGAAAACATGAAACTGGAGTAATTCCCCCAAAGACAAGAAGTTACTTTACTAATGTCAAATTTCCACACCACTACTTAGGTTTGGGGGCCTCTCTGTATACACCAGACTTTCCATTTCAACGCTGAGTCATATCATTGTGTAATCTTGTAAAAGACATTTTAAGTGGCAGTTAAGATCAACATGTAAAGTACTTGCAATATGCATAACTCAGCTGAAATGATGACAGTGTGAGTAGCTGTGACCAAGTTTGCATGGATACAGAGATAGAAACTCTGTCATGTCTGCTGACTGACTGATGGCAAACTGTAGAATACACCTCAATGTCAGGGATGTTAACATCGAAAAAACTGGGCATCTTAAAATTGATGAAATATGATTAAGGGAGCCTCAAAAAATTAAGATTAAAAAGAGAATATCAGTACAAGTATGTTGGCAATGGTGCTTGTTTATTCCATTCAGCAAGTGTACACCTCAGAATAGGCTGGAGACAGGACACACAGGTCTGTGAGACTCTCTGGTAGTGCCACTTCCCACCTGCTTCTCAAAAGAGAGCATCTTTGCCCAACTACTATGGGTCTAGAGTTTAAAGATAATCACAGCTGCATATAATGATTTAGGTGGAGAGAGAGAAAGAGAAAGAAGTCAACATAATCCCTAAACACAGACCCAAAAAACAGCCACCAACTTTAATTTTAGAGGAAAATTTAGTGAGAGCCGGTGTATAATTGGTCAACACTTAGAAGCAATCAAGATGTCCTTTAAGAGGTGAATGGGTAAATAAGCTGTAGTACATCCAGACAATGGAATATTATTCAGTGCTACAAAGAAATGAGTTATTAAGCCACGAAAAGATGCGAAGGAATCTTTGATACGTATTGTTAAGAGAAAGAAGGCAATCTGAAAAGGCTCCATACTGCATGATTCCAACTATATGACATTCTGGAAAAAGTAAAACAATGGAGACAGTAAAAAGATAAGTGGGTAACAGAGTATGGAGATGGGGGCAGAGGGGAATGACCAGGTGGAGCACAGAGCATTTTCAGAGCAGTAAAACTACTCTGTGTGATACTGGAATGGGAGATTACACATTTGTCCAAACCCACAGAAAAACACCAAGAGTGAACTCCAATGTAAACTTATGGACTTTAGTTAATAATAATGTACCAATGTTGATTCCTCAGGTGTAATATACGTGCCACATTAATGCAAGAGAAAACTATACGTGTGGGGGGCAGTAGGGGGATGCGTAAGCTCTGCATTTGCTGCTCAATTTTTTTGTAAACCTAAAACTGCTCAAAAAATTATCTGTTAATTAAATATAAACATATACATAACATACATATGAGTCAAAATGCTTATGAACATATAGCTTTAAGAAGCTAACACACAGAAGCAACCACTATCCAGTGGTTAGACTTCTAGTCTTGTTTCCAAGCAAATATATTCATATTTAATACATGAGACCATCCTCAACAAGGTGTACATATTTTAAGGGCATGAGTTAAAATGCCCACAGTCTCCTGTGGAAAGGTATTGATTTCCACCACCTGCAGAAAGCACAGGCACCCTTCACCTTCACCCTGACCAACCCCAGAACCCCAGCTAGCTTCACAGGCAATCCTATGGCTTCTTGTGTTTGTTTATTTCCCACAGCAAGTGAGGAGGTGCTCAGGGATGCCCCCACCAGCTGCCCACTGCACCTTGCTATGCAAGGAGGAGGAGATAGAGATCACTTTGACTATAGTCTTTGAGCCCCTGGA
Source organism: Tarsius wallacei (assembly GCA_963574415.1). Taxonomy (NCBI): domain Eukaryota; kingdom Metazoa; phylum Chordata; class Mammalia; order Primates; family Tarsiidae; genus Tarsius; species Tarsius wallacei. Next base: position 36,221 of record CAUYQG010046073.1, read on the forward strand.
CTGGCTGTCTGCAAATTCAGCTGCAGAAAATCTAAGGAGTGAAAGCTGAGAGGACCTTGAGGCAGGGCGAGATCTGGCTTTTTGCCAGGATAAGATTTGTCAATAAAGCTGTTGCAGTCTTGTCAGGATCAAATCTTGTTCCCCCACATCTACTCCAATCTCTGGCCCTCTTGCGATAATACCAAAGTCAATTTTACAGAGCCTCACACTCTATTCCAGCCCAGATCAAGACAGCCAGAGGTTAGGAAAGCAAGCTGAGCATCTGATTGATATTTTGGGGTGGCAGACCTAGCTGTATATAACCCTGGGTAAATAATCTTCCCCCAAGCTGTAAGGTTAAAAATGTAAGAAATCTAAAATAGAGAGATTGAGACTGTAGGCTCTGTGGCTGGCATTCAAATGCACCAAACACTAGTAGCTGTGTTACCTGGAACAAGTTATTTAACTTTCTGAGCCTCAGTTTCCTTCATTGTAAAATGGGCATAATAATGCTCACCTCAGGATTCTTGCGGGGATTAAATGAGACAATCCATGTAAAGTGCTTAGACACCACAAGCCCTCCACAAAGAGAAGCTGTTATGAATATTTAAGAGTCATTAGGGACCCCTGAGTCTACCTCCCTCCAAACTGGCTTGCATTTGGGGTGACTAAGACCGAGAGACCTTGCCCAAAGTCACACAGTAAGTTACTACTCATGCCTGGAAGTTCTGTTTTTGAAGCCTCAATTCAACGCCCTTTATGCTACTCACAGGCCTCTCTTGCAGGGCACAAAAAGGACACAAGACCTTTTTTCACTTCTTTGGCTCTTTTCCACCTCTGGGGGCTCTGATGAAATACAGGACACGTGCAGTCAGCTTCTTAGACAGTAGTTCCCTAACAGGAATATTATTTAGGACCTGAGTCAGTTCAGCATGAAATGTAATCACTCGATCAATATTGTGACACAGCTTGTCAGAAAGCTGGGGACTGGTTGGGAGCACCTGGTTGCCAAGGATGCTCTTATTTGGTTGGTTTTTCCTTTGGATCGTAAAAAAACAGTCCTCAAACATGGGAACCAGGAGGTTTCCATGCCCCTGGGTGGGGCATCTTGTCTCCAACTAATAGCAAACTCCCCAAACCTTCATGTACACACATCTCCCTAAAACGGAGCCTAGCTCCTCCTGTTCTCTGATGGTCCTCTTGTGTCATCCCGCCTCTGCACCTTTGCCCACTAGGGTCCCCCACCTGGAGAGTCATCCTTTGCTATATCTTTCTAACACATCTCTCTGCTTTCACTCTGGCTCCTTCCTCCCTTAATCCGTAGAAAAATACCAATAGTAGTAGATGCATTGACCAGGTCTCCCTTCAAACATAAAGGGCTTATTTCCAAAGATGCCTCTTCCACGGTCACATTCTTTACCAAGACAGCTTGTTTGTATAGAGACTGGTCATTGTAGAAGTATAAAGGTCCAGTCTCATTGCTCCAGTGGGTGACAACTCTGAAGTCCCCTCCCTGGTTCAGAACTCCCCGTGGTGACATCAGCCGAGCCCTTCCTTGCGATGCAGCCCAGCCCAACGGCTCCCTCCACCCACTCCTGCCTCTTTACAAGTGTGGATGATACCAAGAGCACCTCCTAATAAACTTCCTACACAAAGATCTCTATCTCAGGGTCTGCTTTTCAAGAACCCAACTGCAGACTAATCCTTTTAAACATAGACAGTCGTCTTACCTCTCCATTTAAAATCCTTTGATGGCTTTCCACTTGGAATAAAATTCAAACTTCTTATAAGGCTTGTACAGCCCCAAATCAGGGCTGTCCAATAGAAATGCACATAGGTATACAGCACATTTAGAAGAAAAAAAACAGATAAAATTAACCTCGATAATACATTTTATTAACCCCAAATCATAAATATTACCATTTTAACATGCAACCAATGTAAAATATAAATTTTTTTTACCCTAGGTCTGTGAATTCACATGTGTATTTTGCAATTACAGCACATGTCAATTTGGACTCACAGTACTTCAAGTGCTTGACTGCCACATGATTAATGGCTGTTGATGGGGACAGGGAACTCTGAATGACCTGGTTCCTGCCTCTACCTTACCTCATCTCTACTGTGATCCCTGCTGCTCCTGCTTTTCTCTCCATTCCTTGAATATCTCAATCCCACTCATGCCTCAGGCACATTGCACTTGTTGTTTGCTCTACCTGAAATACTGTGTTCCCAGTACTTTGCACAGCCCACTTCTTCTTGTCACTAAAGGTCTTCTCTCAAATGCTACCTTCTCAAAGAGGTCATTTTTGATGACTCCATGTAAAGAAGTCCCCCTCTCCAATACTCATCAACAACTCATCCCAGGATATTTCCACATAGCACCTATCACATTTTGCAATTATTGTATCTAATATTTGTTCACACATTGTATTGCCTGTCTTTCTCTAACAAAAGGTAACCTCCAGGATATCGGAGATTTGGGTCTGTCTATTAATTTTGCATCACTTTCTGGGTCCAGGGAAGAGTCTGTCATTAGGAGTATTTCTTATCACTTAATATCTATTAATGTACAAAACACGAAGAAAAGATACATTAAAAATAAAATACATATCTATAATATTTGCGTATATGGGTTTGCTGGACAAAAAGAAATCCCTTTTTATAGTCATAAACAGGTAATCTAGTGTCTGATCATATGATTAACTTCGCTAAAACAAAATCTGTTATTTATTGAGTATTCTTTGGAGATTTCACTCATTCTTATTTCCTCAGAATATCACTTATAACCTGATGACTCCCACATGTTTATCTCTAGCCACTGATTCTAACCTCCAGTTTCCAATTATACACTGGATATATCAGCGTTGCCATCTTTTCTTCCAATAATCTCTATTTTAGCACTTATCCAGGGCATAACAACTCCATAGTCTCCTTTGCTTTTTTCTACAAACTGATGGATGTCTTATTTATCTATATCTCCATAGTGCTTATGTTCTCGAGTTACACATTTGATGTTGTATTAATTAAATGTAATAAATTACCATGCTAAAAAAACAGAAAACCCTGTAGCATTCTTCCTTTGTGCTTTGATTATAATCTTTGCTTGATATAATATATATACATATTTGATAGACTACTGTTATTAGGAGATTAACAGTTTGTATAGATATACATATGTGTCACACATACATCCAACAGAAATCCCTACCCTCATGGAGCTTACACTCTAATGGGGAGATGGGCAATAAAATAAGTCATATACACTTACCCATGTATGCACATGTGCACCCACACAGATGCTCCTTGATTTACAGTGGGGTTAGGTCCCAATAAACCCATAATAAGTTGAAAATATAGTTAAGCTAAAAATGCATTTAATACGTCTTCTCTACGAATCTACTAAACATTGTAGCTTACTTAACCTAGTCTACCTTAAATGGGCTGAGAACACCTACATTAGCCTACAATTAGGCAAAATCATCTAAAACAGCCTATTTTATATCTTTTTTAAAATAATAAAGCAGCAGTCCTCAACCTTTTTGGCATCAGGACCGGTTTTATGGAAGACAATTTTTTCACAGGGTGGGGAAGGGGGTGCAGTAAAACTCATAAGGAGTTTTACACACACACAGTTCACAATAGGGTTTGGGCTCCTATGAAAATCGAATGCCACCACTGATCTGATAGAAGGTGGAGCTCCACTCACCTGCCACTCACCTTTTGCTGTGCAGCCCAGTTCTTTACAGCTTACAGAATGGTACTGGTCCATTGGCTGGGTGTTGGGGACCCCTGTAATAAAGGGTTGACTAACTAATGTAATTTATTGAATACTAAACATCACATCAAAATTATATGTAAGCATACATATATGCTGGTGATAAGTACTATGAAAAAAATAAATCAGAGGAAGGAAGTCAGAGAGTGTCAGGGGGTGGAGTTTCCATTTTAAATGGGTTGAAGACAGGGAAAACCTGGATGAGAAGATGACGTTTGAATAAAGACTTGAAGGAGATGGCGGAATGATGAATATCTTGGGAAACAATATTTCCGATACAGGGTTCAGCAGCACAAAGGCCCTGATATAGGAGCATGCCTGATGTGTCTGAAGAAGGCAAACAAGCTGGCATGACTGGAGGGAATGAGCAAGAAAGAGAGAGATAGGAGATAAGATTAGGACTAGACAGGGCTTGCTAATCAATTTCAAAATGCTGGCTTTTACTCAGAGCACTCAGAGGCTGCTGGGGAGTTTTGAGCAGAGAAAAACATGTTTTAGCAGCACTATTGTTTTCAGAATAGACAGACTTGAGCAAAGGTGCATTTGGGAGACTATTACAACAGTCCAACTGAAAAACCGGGTTCAAGACTGCAATAGATACTTCCAGTTTTCTAACAAATTCAATTTTCCATTTCTTCCATAGTGATAGGCAAACACATGGCCACACTACTAGGAACTACACTTCCCATCCTCCCCTGGGGCAATGTGGGACCATATGACCAAGTATTAACCAATGGAACGTGAGCAAAAGGGATGTGTTCACCGTTGCCTTACTTGCTTTAAAGAATGGCGTGTTGTGTTCTTTTTCTTTCTGCCCCTTTATACAAAGGAACAAGGATGTGCCTGGGAACCATATAGAAGAGAACAATGGAAGGAAGGTCAAACCCTGTATAAGGTTGTAGAGCAAAGCCTAGTATACTGGGCTATTCGCCTCAAGACTGTCTTATGAATAAGAAATAAACTCCTGTCTTCTATAATCCACTGTATTTTGGGGTTCTTTGTTACAGCAGCTTAATCTTTACTTCAACTAATACACAGAATGTTATGGAAGGTTTAACAATATCAGAAGTGAATTACAGTACAGCGTAGAATAGGAAACAACCTAAAATGAAATACTCACCATCTCTGTGCTTAAAGCTCCTTAACCAAGCCCTGCAGGGAACTTCTCAGGCTGTCTTTCACTCCTCTGATACACATATTTCCCTGACTTTCCAGGGCCTGGAGATGGCTGCGAAATGTTATTTCATTTTATTAAGCAAGTGAATACTTTCTCACTCCCTATCACAAACAAATTCCAGTAACTTCCTCTGCATTACTCCAAAGGCTTTCTGGTACATCCTCAGAAAAGAAAGATGCATTTAACCCAGGTCACCATCTTAACATAAAGAACTAGTAGAAACTTTGAAATCACAGATTTTTTCTCATTTACTTCACAGTAAGTTTTTTAGTACTTATCCCTTCTGTAAAAATACTCTCAATAAGCAGAAGCAGGGGTAGGGGGTGAGGAAAAAATATGTTTTCCTCTGGCCTGAGCAAACCTTAGAGTTTCCTCCTGGCATGTTGTCTGCCTTCTCCCATTTACTCAGACAAATATTTATACAATGGGCACCCCCGTGTAGGCATTAACATGGTTCTTTCTCTCACACACACACTTAGGCACACATGAACAGAGAGTTGAGTCATGCTGGAGAGTTGTCTATTGTGATCTTTTCTGCTTTCAAACTCCAGCTTCCACAAATGCCTCCCTGGTCTCTGGCTATACGTCCTTTCTACTTGCTGGTTCTTTGGGTTTCTCACCCAAATTCACAGTGGGATATTACGTCTGCCTTTATGGCCTGTCATATTCATTAATAACACTGTGAAACAGGTTATAAAATGCTTCAAGAGCATGGCAGGCTTTGGTCTCATAATGGAAAGGGCTATATTTCTTTCCTGAACAAGAAAAGATGCCTCGTAGGGCAACCTACCCATGGGATAACTGTGGTCAGCTCAGGGGTCACCCCACAAAGGAAGTGAATGGGGACAAAATTTCATGAGATCTTTGAGAATATCCTCCAAGGTCCTGCTCAGGATCTGACCAGAACTAACCCCTTTTGCTGCCTCCGGGGGTGTTATATGTGGGTTTTTGGTATGTTTGTGTGGGTTGATATGAATGCATATTGTATGTTGAGTGGGTGAGTTGTTATGTGTATATAAGTATGGATTGCATACATATGGTTTTGTTTTGTTTTTTTTGAGTTGGAGTCTCACTCTGTTGCCCAGACTGGAGTGCAGTGGCATGCTCATGGTCACCGCAGCCTCAACCTGCTGGGCTCCAGCAATCCTTTCGCCTCAGTCTTCCAAGTAGCTGGAATTACAGGCACGCGCTACCACACCCGGCTAGTTTTTGATTTATTGTAGAGACAAGGTCTCGCCAAGTTGCCTGGGTGGGTCTCGAACCCACGGGCTCTGGCAATCCACTTGCCTTGGCCTCCCGAAGTGCTGGGATTACAGGCTGAGCCACCGAGCCCGGCTGCATATGTATGTTAATGTCAGTGTGTGGATCTCTGTGTACGTGTGTCCAAATTTTACTGGTCCCTGCTCATTTGTCTAGCCCATCTCACTCCATTCTTCTTCCATTCTTTGTTCTAAACACAACGTGAAGCCACCACACTTTGTAAATTCCTTAATTGTCTCCGATCTCTCTGTCCCCCTCTCTGACATTATCTTTGTGTTTTTGTCTGTTTTACTCTGCATGCTTCTCTTTCTCTTACCTGCTTCTCTCCCTTCCTCTGCCTCCTTATCGTCACCACCATCTTCTTCTTCATCCTCCTCCTTCTCCCTCTTCTTCTTCCTCCCCCCGCCCTCTCTCTTCCTTACTTCCACACACTATTTTCTAATCTCCCACCATACCCGCCTCATCTAGTGAACTCCTGCCTCTCCTTTGCTTCTCAGCATAGCCATCACTTCTTCTGGCCTGAGCTCCCAGACAGTGTCGGCTCCTGCTGGGTGAGTCAAATTAACAAGGGCCTGTCCCTCCCCTTTTATAACTCTCATCAACTGAATTACCACTCCCTATTTCGCTCTCTCTTCCCTGCCCACGGTGGTTTTACATTGTGTCATCTTAGTTGAGTTGAAAGCATCTCCCCGAATTACCTTTCCTGCAGGGTTCAGCATTAGAATTGGTCAAAACTGGGTGAGCTTTGGAAGGTGGGTGGGAAACAGCAGCTGTATTTATGTGCTTGAGGGGTCATTGTGAGTTCAGGCTCTGCTGCATCTCACACACACTGTCATGGGTCTGAGGGCTCACATTGTTGAGGGATTGGAGGCAGCAGGCAAGCCTGACATTCCTCCACCTCCTGCCAGACTGCCTCTTTTACTGTCTCCAACCCCTGGGCGAGATTTAGGTGTAGCTTCATGGCCCTTCTGAAAACCACAGCAGCACTGAAATTAGAGGTGTGGAGGTGCTGAGAGACTGACGTGGATCCCAGGGACGGACAGAAGCGGGTTCCAGTTCTCCCTGGTGTGTTCTAGCTCATCCTCATGGGTCCCGCGTTGTTCTTGCTCTCTTCCATTTCACATCCATAATCACTTACAACAGACAGCCCTGCTGACTTCAGGCTTGGCATCTGATGCAGGACAGCAGACTTACATAAGCAGCTCCATCAGCCAGCATAGTCACATAAGGTCCACCCCTGTTATAAACTCCTTATATAACTCACAACGGTTCTGCTTCTCTGACTTGATAAATAGCCTCAAACCTCCCTCAGGACAAGACTTCAAGTCAATTCTCAAATTAACCTGATTGTTTACTGCTGAATTCCCAGAGTTAAGAATGCACCCACAGCTTGAAAATTGCTTAATAAGAATGCTCCACACTCAACCGCAATGTTGATGTACTCACCTGGTGATCTATGCAGGTGTGTGGGCACACACGAGGATTTCTGCCCTTCTTATGAGATGAGCAGTCATAAATTAGCATCATTGTGTTAAATATGCCTGACTTATAGGCCTTGGTCCACAGGGCTTTCAAAATGTTGTGCTTTTGTGTGTGTTTTTTGTTTTGTTTTTTGAGGGTTGGTTGGTTTGTTTCAGAAGATACACATGCATATTTGTTACATGGTCATATTGTGTAGTGGTGGGGATTGTGTCTCAGGTGGTGCATTCCCTAGACAGTGAAAGTTGTACCCCATAGGGAGTTTCTGAACCCCAGCCCACTCTTCCCTTTCCCCCTTATTGGTGTTCCCAGTGTCTATTATTTCCATCTTTGTGACCATTTAGCTCCCACATATGAATGAGACCACGTAGTGTTTGATTTTCTGTTTCAAAGTTAGTTTACTTAAGATGATGATCTTCCAACTCCATCCATGTTGCTACAAAAAACATGATTTTTTTTCTGTGGCTGTGTAGTATCCCATGGTTTATATATACCACATTTTCATTATCCACTGATCAGTTGATGGTAATGCATTTAGGCTAACTTCACATCTTTGCAATTGTGAATTGTGCTGCAATGAACATAAGGGTTCAGGTGTTTTTTTAATAAAATGACCTCTGTTCCTTAGGGTAGACACCTAATAGTGGGATTGCTGGATCAAATGGTAGATCTACTTTTAGTTATTTGAATAATCTCCATACTGTTTTTATAGAGGTTGTACTAATTCGCACTCCCACGGACAGTGTGTAAGTGTTTCCTTTTCTCCAGAACCATGCCAGCATTTAATGCTTTTTTTATTTTTTAATAATGGCCATTCTGACTGGTGTAAGGTGGCATCTCATTGTGGTTTTAATTTGCATTTCCCTGATGAGTGATGTTGAGCATTTTTTAAAAATACGATTGCAGGCCATTTATTTATCTTCTTTTGAGAGATGTTTATTCATGCCATTTGCCCACTTTTTAATGGGGTTACTTGCTTTTTTTCTTGCTGATTTGTTTGAGTTCTTTGTAGATTCTGGATATAAGCCTTTTGTCAGATGTATAGTTTGCAGATATCTTCTCCCATTCTTTAGGTTGCCTGTTTACTCTATTGATTATTTCTTTTGCTGCTCAGAAACTTTTCCGTTTAATTAAGTCCCACTTACTTATTTTTGTTTTAGTTGCACTTGTTTTCAGGGTTTTAGTCATAACTCATTTGCCTAGTCCTGTATCCATAAGAGTTTTTCCTAGATTTTCTTCTAGAATTTTTATGATTTCAGGTCTGATGTTTAAGTCTTTAATCCATCTTGAGTTAATTTTTGTATATGGGGAGAGATAGAGATCAAGTTTCATTTTTCTGCATGTAGCTATCCAATTTTCCCAGCACCATTTGTTGAATACGGTGTCCTTTCTCCAGTGTATGTTTTTGTTTGCTTTGTCAAAGATCAGTTGGTGTAGGTTTTTGGGCTTATTTCTAGATTCTCCATTCTGTTCCATTGGTTCACATGTCTGCTCTCGTTCTCTTTTAATTACTATCATCTTATGGTATAATTTGAAGTCAGGTAATGGTATGCCTACATCTTTGTTCTTTGTGCTTAGGAATATTTTGGCTATTCTGGCTCTTTTCTGGTTCCGTGTGAATTTTAGGATTGTTTTTCTAATTCTGTGAAAAACGATGTTGGTAGTTTGGTAGGGATTGCATTGAATTTGTAGATTACTTTGAGTAATATGGTTATTTTAATAATGTTGATTCTTCCAATCCATGATCATGGGATGTTTGTCCATTTATTTGTATCCTCTGCAATTTCTTTCATCACAGTAGATCCTCGTGGAGATCTTTTACCTCCTTGGTTAAATACATTCCTAAGTATTTTAGCTTTTTGGTTGCTATTGTAAATGGAATTGAATTCTTGAGTTGATTCTCAGTTTGGTTGCTATTGGTATATGTATAGCAGTGCTACTGATTTGTGTGTGTTGATTTTGTATTCAGAAACTTAACCAAGATCATTTATCAAGTCCAGGAGTCTTTTGGAGGAGTCTTTAGGATTCTCTAGGTATAAGATCATATTGTCAGCATACAGAGATAGTTTGGTTTCTTCTTTTCCAATTTGAATATACTTTATTTCTTTTTCTTGCCTGATTGCTTTGGCTAAAACTTTCAGTAAGATGTTGAATAGTAGTGGTAAAAGTGGGCATCCTTGCTTTCTAGTTCTAGTTCTGAGGGCAATGTGTTCAACTTTTCTCTATTCATGATGACGTCGGCTGTGGGTTTGTTATATACAGCTTTTATCATTTTGAGGAATATTCCCTTTATGCCTATTTTACTGAGGGGTTTTATCATGAAGGGATGTGAAATTTTATCAAATGCTTTTTTCTTTTTTTTTTCTTTTTTTTTTTTTTTGTTTTTTTTTTTGATTTGGAGTATCACTCTTTCGCCCAAACTGGAGTGCAGTGGCCGCTCCTGGCCACCGCAGCCTCGACCTGCTGGGCTCCGGCGATCCTTCCACCTCAGCCTTCCAAGTAGTTGGAACTACAGGCGCGTGCTACCACGCCCGGCTGATTTTTTGATTTATTGTAGAGATGAGGTCTCGCTTGCCCAGGCGGGTCTCGAACCCGCGGGCTCAGGCAATCCACTCACCTCAGCCCCCCAAAGGCGCGAGATTACAGGCTGAGCCACCGAGCCCGGCTACCTTTCCCTCTCTTAAAAAAAAAATAGCCGAGCTCGGTGGCTCAGCCTGAGAGCAGCCTCAAAAAGTAAAAATATGTAAAAGGAGTGAACAATGACAAGACAGTCAGGGGAACAGAAATGCAAGGAGAAAGGCAAGGGGCAAGAAATAGAATAGAGAGGAGAAGAAGTCAGTGGTGGAGAGAGACTAAACAGGGGAAGGGATGAGACAATGCTGAGACAAGAAGCCGGGCAGAGGACACTGGAGAATTTTTTCCACAGCCCTCAGTTTTCTAAATTACTAGGTGGAGGGAGTGGGAATCCATGTAGTCTAGTACCTGTTCCCAAGGAGGAGACCGGCACCTCTCTCCCGTCCCCAGAGTAGAGCTGGTGCAAAGTTTACGCCAAACTACTTAGGAGTCCCAAGTTTACCATATGACTTATTTCATGGGGAAAATTATTGGAAGTTTAAAATTGATACCATCAGGGTTAACAATGCATGTTCTTGGTCAGGTGCAGCGGCTCATGCCTGTAATCCCAGCACTTTGGGAAGCAGAGGCGAGAGGATTGCCTCAGTCCAAGGGTTTGAGACCAGCCCGGGCAACTTGGTGAGACCTCATCTCTACGATAAATAAAAAAAGTAGCCAGGCAAGGTGGTGCACACCTATGGTTCCAGCTACTTGGAAGGTTGAGGCAGAAGGATTGCCTGAGCCCAGCAGATCAAGGCTGCAGTGGCCATGAGTGTGACACTGCACTCCAGCCTGGGCAACAGAGTGAAAC